>OY979705.1:68891817-69057359 GCA_963855925.1 Inga laurina | reverse complement strand
TATGAAAATCTAGCTCCTTCCCTCAGATCTACTCTTGGCCAAAATATTGGTTAAAAAAGTGGGAAAATGGAGTTTTTGTGTTTTAGCTTCCAAAACTTGTACTTTTCCACTTCTAATCCCTTATTAACTTATTTAATCATATTCTAATCATGATTTAATGAAATTTGGGCAGTATGACCCATTAGGGTTATAGCTTTTCCCATTTTTCAACTCAACCAAGAAACTTGAAAAATCAAGAAACATCAACAATAACAACACCACAACCATAAGAGAGCAAGTTTATGAAGTTACCCTCTTGCTTCCAATCTTGGCACCTTAACTCCTTCTCTTCCTTGGAGACTTAACTTGCTAAACACATGTATTCATGAAAAAGAGAACCTTAGAGGAAGTGTTACACAAGGATAGGAAGCCAAATAACTAAATCAACAACTACTTACCTTAACCTTCTTCCTCCTTCTCTTTAATCTTAAAAGAACTCTCAAGCTCACTCTCTCTCTCTCTCTGCTCTTGTGGTTGGCCGAAATATGGCATAAAAGATGAAGGGAATGTGTTTATTAATTTAGTCTTCTTTCTTCCTAGTCTTTGATCTCATCAAAGGTTGAGATTTCACCACTTGTCTTGCACCATTCCTCCTCCCATACCTCCAACCATGCCTTCTTAACTTTATGCCATACCCCCTCATCATTTGGCTTCAATTGGATTTGGACTAGATTCCCTTCTAGTTACACAAACCGTCCCCCTCCTCTTTACTCTAACCAAACCCATTTCTTTTCCCAACTAACCAAACTAGCACTTAACTTCATGTAGCATTTTAGCATGTGCTCTTGGAATTTAATTTTTTTTTCTCCCTTATTTTCATCTGCTGGGCGAAATTATGGAAGAGAAAGGGAATAATATGTATTTCATTAATTCCATAATTCTATTAAATGAATTATGTATAATTTCCTTTAATTTCACAATTCTTGATTTATTCCATCAAGAATAATCCAATTATACTTTTTTTTTATCTTCCTTGATTAATTGAAATTAACTCCAATTAATTGAAAAATAATTAATCATAGGCTAAATTGGAAAAATTATGATTTTGTTATCACCTTTGTAATTTAATTCCTTTCTGGAATTAATTTGCCTATTTCCTTATGAATATGAATATTTCAAATTCACAAGATCCAAATTCATGAATATTCACCACTTTATTGAATTTCTCAATTAATTATAATATATTTTTTTGTGAATATAAAATTTGGGGTGTTATAACAACACTCCTCTCATGTACTTACCTCGTATACCGTTAATCATAATTGAAAAACTCTTTTTGAAGACTATAATTACTATTCCAAATAAGCATATATATCTTATTATTGCACACCTTGATTTGTTATTTTGGGGTGTGCCAATTAGGGTTAAAAAAATTTCTTACAAAAAAGGTTCAAATTATAGTATAATGTGTTAATACTTGTCATAAGGTATCGATGAAATAAACCTTGTTTTATCTATATATATACATATAAAGTTTTTTTTAAAATTACGATGACAAGCATTACACTTGAAGATTAACTAGATGGTATGCAAACCCCAAAAGCTAATAGACAAGCCAACATCAGCATCAAACAACCAGCTGATAGTGTGTGGATTATATTCAGCTCATTGTTCGTTACCCTTGTCGATCTTGCAATGAAGTCTGCACACTGAAGAACCTCTCTATGAGAGTGGAATATCTATAGGTCCCGTCCTGAATAAATAAGGGATCTTGTGTCAAATATTAGTTGAGAGAAAGGATGATTATCTCCACAGTTTGACATCAATAATTGAATTGCCTCCAAAGAGTCTAAGTGCAAATGAATCCTAGTTAGCCCCTGCATTTTACAAAGGCTCATACCAGCCATGATCGCTGTTATTTCTACTACTATCGAGGGATTGCAGCCGATCTTTTGTTGGAATCCCACGATCCAAGTTCCTTGATCATCTCGCACGAATCCACCACTTGAAGCAACTTGATCGGCTGTTGAAGAACCATCAACATCAATCCTTACATAGCCCATAGGTGGCACCTTCCATCTATCTTCATGGCGTTCAGTTACTTGGAAAATTATGTGCTTGAGTTTGCCTTCTTCCACCTCCTCTTGTAGTAAGTGAACACATCTATGAAGGATCCTGGCAGTTTGTATGTTAACATTCTCAAACACTTTCTTACATTTGCTTGTCCATAGAAGCCAACAAGTTAAACCAAAGATACGCTTCCACGACTATCTTCTGAATTTTCTCGAGTTAGGTTCCTTTTTGCATTCCACTCAAGCCATACATGCAAATTACCACTAAAAAACAAGTATATTGTATAGGATCAATTAGTGAAAGCTACACACTATTTGCTATTTCACAGTCTCTCAAGATATGTATAATGGTTTCCTCACACTAACACTCGAAAGGGCACTCATATTGATCACTCAACCCCCTCTTTGCTCTCAAAGAATTTGTGGGTAGTCTCTCATGAAACACTTGCCACATGAAATATTTAGCTCTCTTTGGAATAGGTCGTCAACATATATCTCTCCATTTGGTAGACTGTTCCACACGCTACCCTTGTGCACCATTTTGTATGCAGATTTCACCTTAAAGTTTCCATCTGGTGAGTTCCTCCACAAGAAAGTGTCATATCCTTGTTGAAATGGTGGTTGCACTTGTTTTATTTTCTCTACAACCCTAACTGGTAGAAAGTAGCTCCATTTCGCCAAGTCCCAATTTCCACTTCTTGTCATAAAATCTCTCACCACACTCTCATGGTGAATGTATTGGTGGTTAAATTCCACATAAATGATTAGGGGTCTCTCTAAAGGTAACCACATCTCCCACCAAGCATTTATATTGATGCCACTACAAAGTTTACTCCCTACACCATATTTGAATTTATCCCACACTTAAACTATGATACTCCAAGTGGCTGATTGTTGTCTTTTCTTTTCAATTCTGGGAAATTTCTCTTCTCCACAGCCATACTTGCTTCTCAGACACTTCACCCAAAGAGCATTTCTTCTTGTTAAGAGACCCCAATAGGGTTTCATTATGAAAGCCTCATTATGACATTCCAGATCCTTAAAACCCACACCACCATCCTCTTTCCCATGTTGTATTTTGCCCCATGCTATAAGATGCATCTTTCTCCCCTCAATCCCTTGATTCTAGAAAAAATCTCTACTGGTTTTATCAATTTATCTGAGCACTCCTTTAGGAACAAGCAGGGTTTGTATCTGGTAGTATGGAATAGTAGACAACACCGATTTGATAAGGACCAATCTTCCTGCTGTACTCAGAAAAAGCCCCTTCCAGCCTGCAAGATTTTTCCTGACCCTTGCTAGGAGTGGCATAAATGTTAATTTAATCATCCTTTTATGTAGTAACGGAACCCCTAGATATTTCCCTAGATCTGTAGTAATGTTAATCCCTAACACCTAACTAAACTCCATAGCTCTGTTAAAGTGTACATTTCTGGACACAAATACTTTTGATTTATTTAAATTGATTCTATGCCCTAAGACTTGTAAAAAGAACCTCATGACCTCTTTCCGCTTATTGTCTAGAAGCTTCATAGAATAGAATGAGGTCGTCTACGAAGAACAGGTGGGATAAAGCCGGACCATGAGTACTGATTTTTAGTGGTTTCCACCTCCTTACCTCAACTTCTTGTTTTATCAATTGTCCTAACATTTCCATACACAGTACAAATAGATAAAAACTCAGGGGATCCCCTTGCCTCACACCTCTGGTTGGTAAGAATGAATCAGACAGTTCACCATTCCATTTAATTCGCATTAAAGCAGAGGATACACATTCCATGATGATTTTGATGAATGCCTGATCAAATCCTAGACATTTCAAATTGAATTCAAGAAAGGACCAATCAAGTCTATCATACGCTTTCTCCATGTTCACTTTCAAAGCAACATAACCTTTTCTGCCACTCCTCAGCCGCATTGTGTGGATTAGAGCTAGGAAAACGGGCCGAGCCCGTCGGGCTGGCCTGTTTAGGCCCTAGCTCGTCAAGGGTTGGGCTTGCAAATTATAGTCTTCAAAGGAAGTCGGGTCTAAAAGGCCGGCCCAACAGGGCCTCAGGACAGACCTTTAAACCCATTTATTTTTTTTTTCTTGGAAAAGGACACCGTGTTACCTTAATTGCCTTATTGAATCTATATGTCACTATGTTCTCATATTGTATAGAGAATGATTTTTGAGTATACTGTTTTGCCTAATTGAATCATATTGTGATTTTTGAGTATATTGTTCTACCTATTTAGAATAAAATCATATTGTATACTGTTCTGTCTAATGGAATATGATTTTTGAAGGAGGTTGTGATTATTTGACTACTTGAGCCTACTACTCAAAGTGAAGCACAATCAAATGTCCTTAAAATTGATGATAGTGGCAAAGAAAATGAAAATGATAGTCATTATACTCATGTTTCTTAGAGGTTAGAGTGTTTAGCTTATTGCCTTCTTATGTTTTGGCCTTTATGTGAGTTATTTATGGACATGATTTTACCTTTGATTGTATATTAGTAACTGTGTTTATTTGTTGCATGAGACATATTTTTTAAAGTTTAATGTTGACAACATTTATGTGTTAAATTAGAACTTTAATCATTGTTATTTACCAATGGGGAAAAACGCAAGAAAAATAGTTAAATATTGTGAAAATGACTTCTTAGCCCTGCGGGCCGAGCCTTGGAAAACTGCTATTTTTCTGACCTCAGGCCTAAAAGGGCCGGCCCTTTTAGGCCCTGATCTGTCAAGGGCCAGCCTGATAGGGCCGGGCCGATCCTGATTACCAACTCTAATGTGTATGGCTTCCTGAACTAGAATTAGAATTATGTTGTCACTACTTAGGCGCCCCTGCATGAACCTCCACTGTTCAGGTTGGACTAGAAAATTCATAAAACCTCTCAGACGATTTGCTAAAACCTTACTCAGAATCTTATAGGCCACGTTGCATAATGATCTTGGCTCAAACATATAAAGTTGAAGATAACGTCTTTTCCTTTTACTTTTCTGGGTCCCACAACTTTTGTGATGCATGTGTCATGTTCTTTTCCAGTTCGTTTGGGCTCTACAATTAAAAATAATGTCGCCATCAAAATTCAAAATTGGGAATATAATGAAACTTTAGTCGTATTTCTACTTTCTTTTAATCCTTTGTTGAATCAATGAATCATGATCATGTTTAATTAGGTAGGCTTTAATTTATTCCACAATAATCAGACGTCAACTATTAGCAGTTTCTGATATTAATCATCAGAACATCTGCTGCTGATTTGAGCGAGCAGAGGCTTCCCATATCCCTCGTTCAATATATAAATTCTAAATAATTTTATTTTATGTACTTTTTTAAAGTTAATGCATCGCATCATGCTTAGGACTGTAGCAGATATAACATGTTAAAATGAATACGTAGTCATATAAAAAAAATTCATATTCATAATAAACATAAACAAGAAAAAGTTGGACCGGTGACATTGATTAAAAAAATGATAGAAAATTATTTAAAATGGTTTAAATATGTGCAAAAAAAGCTATTGGATTCACTGACAATGAGAAAATATAAAGTAGTAAAGAGTTTTTTTGAATTAAAAAAAACGTTTAAGAAAGTTATTCAATGAGACTTTTTGGTTAACAATTTATCTAAATATGAGGTTGTTAATAGAACACAATATAGCTCGATACTAGTATCGTACAATATGTGTAACTAACTCTATTTGATAGGATAAGACTTATTGTATTATATTAATGTTCATAATGTTAAAGCAGTGTTTTATATAGGCGTGACGCTTTTGCTTCTCTACTTTCTTCTTATTATCATCCCAACAAGAAAAATGTAGCTATAAAAGTCATTATCATCCCAACAAAGAAAGTTTATAAAGGTAATTACGATCCAAATTAAACAAAAAGCTATAGAAGTCATTTCGAAAAAACAGGGGCTATAAGAGTCAATAATCGGGTAGTGTCGTGACGAAAACTTTAACGTCAGATACTACTAATAATCAAATTGTATTATTTTTACTGTATGTTTTATATTATGAGTTGAATATTGACGTAGAATTTGTATCAGTATAATGTAACAAAGCTCCATCAAATTGTTACTATCTTACACCAATATTAATAATATAACTCATTTATCATATATGCTCTATATAATACATGTGACTCATTTTATTTTTAAATAGCAGTAGTGCTACATTTTTTAATTTATGCATTGTTTTTTATTCTTTAAAAATATGGACATTGATATATTGTCAGGGAAATAACCAGAATCTTATAATTGCCTTTATACATGTGACAAAGCATTTTAGCTTTTTCTTGTGCCAAATGTAAGAGCTTATGAATGATTGCAACGTGTGTTTCTTGCTTTTGTAAAAGGAATATCCACATTGGCTTTTCGTATAATGTCTCTTTATCCCTTTGACCCTTGCTAATTTTATGCGGATTTAATCATTAATTTTATTACGAGCAAAGTAATCGTAAATCATAATTTTTTTGAAAAGATATTTTAAAATTTTGCGAATGAATTTTTTTATTACAATATGAAGCTTCAATTCTTGGCCATTATCCACACTTCACACCACCTACGAGCACTTCAATTATAATATTGATACCTTTATTGAATGGGCACTACTATGGGACTTACTTTTTATTTTTCAAATATTATTTTGGTTTCATTATGATGTGTTCACTATTACATGGTTGTTAGGAACACACAGTTTGCGTCATTAGCACCTTCTTTTTCAAAAGCTTATTATCTTAATTTTTTTAAAAAAATCTGCATAATAATTTATTAGACAAAACTTAGGTCGAGTTCTTTAATCACACTTGTCATTTTATTATTGTTAATTGTTAAAATATGTGTGTACATTTATAAATTCACTTAAGAAAACTTGTAAATTTTTATATAAACTCTTATAATATAAATTAAGGTTTAGTAATTAAATTTTCGTGTGGACGCTTATTATTTTGCCATTGTTAGTTGTTAAGATTATGATTTGTAAATTTTCATATGAACACATGTTATTTTGCTATTGTTAGCTGTTAAAATGAGCATGTGCATATATAAATTTACCCATAAACTTGATCTGATGGAGGTAAGCAATTTGAGCTATGTTTTTTCCTAATTTATTTAGGGTTAGATTATGCAACCTTTTCCCCCTCGTTCGATAAAAATTCATCCCCAAGTGGAAAAATTATTTCATCCAGTCTTTAATATAAGACATATAAATTTGATTAGATTAATAAAATTAGTTAATGTAACATGTATTTTTTAAAATATCATAATCATCTTCCTTAATTCTATCATTCCCTCTTATTCTTGATTATTATTGAAGGAGCATTAATAGAGATAAATTAGGAAAAGATTGAAAAATATGAAAATTATGTTTTATATTTAGGATTAAAATCAACTTCTCAAATATATTTTACTCTTATATTAAGGACCGGAGGGATAGTCGAGTAGTATTTATAAGCTTAGACACTTGGAGAGTGTTATGTCATTCTCATATAACAATGTTTGGGCCATTTTAGAAACTTGATGGGCTTGATGATTTTACCAAAAGACCCATTTACCTGATCTGGGCCTTAAAAATGATGGGCCCAGGGTCTTATAGCCTTCTTCTCTAAGACCTTCCTGTGTATTTTATTTTCTCCGTCCCATGCCAGCATTTGTTGTTTAAAGTTTTGTCAGTAAATGAAAAAAATAAATAAACATTTAGAGCTTGTTTCGTATAAGGGGAGGGAAAGTGGGATGGAGGAAAATCTTTTTGAGTTGGATTTAATGCGCGTGTGGCGTATTCCCAAAGCTGAATTATTAGTATCTATTTATTTTTTGAAGTTGATTAATATGTAAGTAGAAAACCTTATATTATCCATAACTAATGAACCGTGGCATTTATTAATCAAAGTTTATACTCCCTCCGATCCTAAATATAGGATAAAGTTTGTAGTGCAAATTGTATTACAAACCTTGTCCTATATTTAGGACCGGAGGTAGTATAATATACTGGAGGGCCAAAACCTAATTTTCATCAAACACCCTTCTTAAGATACATGCAAGAATGTTTATGCTTTTTTTTGGAATGTGGAATTTTTCCCCTTCAAATATCATTAATGTCAACCTTGCTTTAATCTTTATTGGACACAAAAAAATTCTACTTTAATATTTTATTATTAGATTAATTCTTAACACAATTAACAAACGAGATCTTATATTAAAAACTAATATTAAGAACTAGACACTACAAATGAGATGTTAGATGAAGTAATTTTTGACAAGCATAAAGTAGAAAGCCAGAAAGAGAGATTAGTGAGATTCTCTTTTGGAGGCAAAGACATGTCCATAAGTCATAATCCAAAATCTCTCAATCTCCTCAGCTTTTCGTCCTGGAATCCTCCCTGCTATTAGGCCCCACCTGCAATTTCAACTTCATATCACTCACAGTTTCTCAATCTAAAATGCACACACACATGCTCACAACATCTATACTTTTGAGTTAGAGAAAGGATTGAAGTTCTAAAATGTTAAGACAAGTCCAATCCTGCTAAATTGACTTTAAGTTGTTTTGATAGAAAAACAAACGTAATATTATACTTATATATAAAAAATATAACACTTGCAACTTCTAAAGCTTGGTATATGCTGATATTATATAAGGCCAGTGTTAACATTCAGCAGATTTTGTTGCTCAGAAGTTTTACAACTATATATATATATATTTTTTTTTTTTTTGGCTGCTATTGCTTTTTGGCATCTTGACATGCAGAAAGTTGTGATCTTCACAGAGGTGGAAAAGATCAAAAAGGACTAAGGAACAGACATTAGAAAACTGCTTTCCACGGCAACTATTATTTTGAGGGGTCAATCGCACACTTGTTGCCAAAAGAGTGTTAACATGATTTATTTTTTAATTTTAATTAATTTTGAAGGAAGATTTAAGTACCTGTCCCCGACAAGTCTGTGCATTCTGTGAATTAGATCTTCTTCTTGCTCTGTCATGTCAATGAACTGCCATTCAATGCTGCTCACCTCTGCACGCCAACAACAACAACCTCAGAAACACAGCTCAACTTTATTAATTTTTTTTTTTTGGGAGAATTACACTCAAGTCCCAAGGAAGAAAAAAAATGAAGAAATAGTCCCTAGAGATTGTAAAATGAAAAAATGGTCCCATGGAATTGTTAATACAGGCTCCTAGTTGTTAATGAGTTGTCAATACAAACTCTTGGAGTTGTTAATGAGATCATTTTTTTCATTTTACAATCTTCAAGGATCATTTCTTCATTTATTTTCTTCCTTGGGACGAAGTGTAATTCTCCCCCTTTTTTTTCCCTACTAAAGAAGATGGAAAATTTTAGCATGTAAAAGTCCTTGTCTTTCTCAGAAACTTGAGAAAACAAATATGCTCGAACATGCGATTTAGGTAAAACTGTACCCAGTAGGGAGAGAACAAACAAAAAGGAAGACAAATAAAAAATAACAAAGAAAATTCTCAAAGATGAAGAAGAAGGTATATGTCAGACCCATAGCTTGCATGCAAAATCTCACATAAAACTTCATTCAAACAGCGACCAAAATGTAGGATGGAGTGACCAGTGAGAAACAAGGAAGAAGTCAGTACTGGATTTGGTGCAAAATTGCAGCAAAAAAAGAAAAGAAAACCCCTGAAAAGGTACAACCAAAGGAATATAGAAGAGCAGGCTTGCATGCAAATCTCTGATAGAACCTAATCAAACAGGTGTAACAGAAGTGAAACCAAAATTTGAACCAAATAAGGGGGAGAAGAATTCAGAATTGAATGTGGTTCAAAAAATGGAAGTAAAAGGGAAATAAACCAGAAGAAAAGAGTAGAGCAAGTTTGCATGCAAAATCTCTCAGAGAACTTTAATCAAACAGGTGGATGAAAGCAAAAAATTTTAACCAAGGAAGGGGGAAAAACCCAGAATTGAACTTGGTATCGAAATAGAATCAAAAGGACAAAACCATAGGAATAAAGGAGACCAGGTTTGCATGCAAAATGTCTCATTGTCATAGATTGTTTACCGATTAGATGTAAGACAAGTGAAAACAAGACTTGAACCAGATAAGGGAAGAACCCAGAACTGGATTTGGTACTAAAATGAAAGAGAAATAAAAGAAGAAAAGGAAGATTCACCTTCAGAGCAAGAGCTACTAGTCTTTCTGCGGGGTTTGGCCATGTTTTTTTTTTATTATGATTTTTAAGGAAAAGTAGAACAAAGAAGAAAGTTTCTTGCAATGGCTAAGTCAATAGAGAGAAGAAGAAGGTGTGAGAATGAGAATGAGGGAGGAGACGAGGGAGGTATTAAATACTACCAAAATGGGAAAAGCAGGGTTGATAACATATTAAAGAGATTTGGAACAGCTTTTGTTTTTTTATGCAAAATAAGTGTTTATTACGTAAGTCGAAATAAAACTCCTCTCACATACTTTCCTCATATACCGTAAATCATAATTTATAAGTATTTATAAGTCAAAAATAAGCTATCCCAAATGAACACTTAAATATTTAACTTTCCATCTGTTGGTTTTTTATTTTTTTTTTTGGAAAGTTGTTGGTTAGAATATGGCAAGTAACAAAAGGAATTTGAAGAGCGTTTGGAACAGAGCAAGATAGATAACGGAAGGTCCGACCAAACATACAAAATAACCTCACTTCCTTTGACTTCTAGTTTAAGGGGGGAAAATTGTTACTTCTTTCCGATATAAAATTCAGTTCACTGTTTTTTTAGAGATTAAGTAAACTAATTAAGTTATATTAAAGTATTTATATTTATAGTTCTTCTTCAAACGAATTTGCTTAATATAAATTGATATATAATCTAATGATGCACAACATATACTATAATTAAACAATTTATTTAGCTCAATTAACCTCTCCAAAAAAAGTCAACTAACTCTTATATTAAAAACAAGATGCAGTATATTAATTGGTAAAGACTAACATATGTAGTGACAAAATTATATTTTTTATCATTCCATTTATGTATTTTATAGGTAAACCTTATTTATCGTATTTATATTCATTATTTTTAAAAATATTTTATATATTTTACTCAGCCAATGACCTAGTTTTTTTTTTAATTTTGTTAGGGTTAAGTCAGTCACTTAACACAATCTTTAGTCCTTCCAATTTATTTTCATTTTGATTTTGGTCTTTCAAGTTTAAAATTATAGATTTTGGTCCTTCAAGTTTCATTCCGCTTAAAATATTGTTTCTTATACTTTAATAAATACCTGGACAAATTTCCCTCTAGAGGGAACAAAACTCATAGTATAAAACTTGAGGGATCAAAATCAAAATAAAGATAAATTTGAGGGAGCAAATATTATATTAACCCATCTTGCTATCTTTTAACATACTCTTAATATAATTGATAAAAATAAAGTATAAATTGTCCCCTTTTTTCTTTTGCCATTGAAAGTATAAATTGTTCTATTTTAATAGTGAAATCATTTTTTATTCTAAAGTTCGAAAACATGGATTTTCAGTCGAGCTAACAGAGCATGTACTGTTGTCTAACAGTAAACAATATATATATATATATAGATGGAATGTTGGAAAGATTAAAATTAGAATTATTGATGGAGAGCAAAAAGAGTAGTATTATGGGTGGAAGAATGTAGTGTATATTATTATTATAATATGAAAAGGGGTGGGGGTTGTGTTTGATTACTTGACGGCAAACAAGAGGCTTTCGGATAAAAGTTTGGTAGCACAATACTTGAAGGTCAGAAGCTGAAATGAAACTCGTCGATTCATTTTGGCTTTTTGTGCCTTCGTTCCTTTTTCCTTCTTCTCTATCACTATCTTGATTGTACATTAGATTTGATAGAGGATTACATACATATGGTGCCATGTTATATTTATTATAATGTGTTTGGTTGAGCTTATTTTTTGATAATAAGTCCTTATTACACAAGCTAAAATAAAACTTCTCTCACATACTTATCTCGTATACCGTGAATCACGATTTATAAGCACTTATTGTCTAAAAATAAGTTATTTCAAATGAGCACTTAGCTGATAATAATGAAGTGCAGAAAAATGATTGAGATGGTGGGATGATCAAAATCAACCTTGAGAATCTACCTAGCTGATCTACTCCCTCCAATTATTAATATAAAACATATTTACTTAATTTAATTAGATTGAAGAGGTTAGTTGAATTAGTTAATATAACATGAATTTTTAAAAACATCATTCTCCTTAATTCCCACATTCTTTCTTTTCCTTGATTATTGTTGAATGTGCATCAATAGGAGTAAATCAGGAAAAGATTAACAAATATGAAAACTTTGTCTTATATTTAGAATCAAGATCAACTCCCCTAATATATCTTAAGGACGGGAGGAGTAATTTTTAACAGGCACACGCACAAACTTAGAAGCATATGAGATTATATCAGCTATAACAATAGCAACAAACTGTCTTAGCAACAATTCATGACCCAAGGATTTATTGAGAGGAAGTGTTTGAAATAATATCAGCAATAATGTTATGAATGTCATATGGGGAGCCTCACAAGTGAAATGTAGTTTATAAATTAAAAGTGACTCTCCCTCCTAATAAGCCAATCTTTAGGGACTAAGGGTATGTTTGGATTAACTTTTGGAGAATAGATTATGAGGAGAATAGATTCTGGAGAAAAAGTGGAGAATAGTTTCTGAAGAATAAATTTTGAGTAGAATAGCTTCTGGAGAATAGATTAGTAGAATAATGATTTGGGAAAATTATGAAAAAATCCCTCATTATCAACTTATTTGCCAAATGGGACCTTCGTGTACAGATTATCTTCCGCGTGTGCAGAATATCTTCTCTGGTGTGCAGATTAAAAATGATGCATCTTAATCCATTATTTAACATTAAATTTCATAATTAATACCAAAAATGAAATAAATTTATCTATATGTAATGTTAATTAATTTAACTAATTTTTCTAATATAATCAAATTAGATAAATAGGTCTTATAAGATAAAAGAGAGTATTAAAATTTTAAAATTCTTAAAAAAAAGGATTAAAGAAAAATCAATGAAATTCAAAAAAAAAGAAGAAGAAGAAGAAGAAGAAGGGGGGGAGTGTGGTGTGAGGCCCACATTAATAAAAAGGATCAATTAGAGTGAGATGGTGGGGTCTACATATGGAAAAAAGCAAAAAAAAATAGATTTTCTCAAAACTATGGTTTGGCAAAATTTAATGTGTTTGGATGATTTTTGTAAAACCATGGTTTGAGATCAAAACCATGGTTTAACAAAAAATTAGGTGTTTGGATGATTTTTCTTAAAACCAAGGTTTTCTCCCAAAATAGCTATTTTTAATTGAATCCAAACACACACTAAGCTCTCGTTTTAGACTTGTGTTCATAACAAACGTGCATTCTTCAAGAACTAATCTTTACAAAGAGGGTTACTCACATATGATTTTAACTGGCAAGAGGTTATTAGGTTAATGCCCTCTTTGGATTTGTGTTCATAACAAAAGATGATTCTAATGGGGGGAGCTTGATGTTCATAGAGAGGACTACTTACAGAGAGTTCTTACCTACAAGAAGCCAATGTTCCCTTTGAATCTATGTTCGTAACAAAGTTGCTTCCTATGAGAGCTCAATATTCCCTTTAGACGCGTGCCCATAACGAAGATGATTCCGGTGAGAGCCCAATGTTCACAGGCTACTACTCATGGATGCAGAGTGAAGTGCAATCTTTTAAAATTGAGCTTTTCCTCTAAACTTGTTTTCATAACAAACAGCAACAGATATATTTCTGCTCATTCTGAAGAATATCATGTACCAAGTATTTCTCCACCTCATCTAAATGAGGCAGGGGCGCTCATCTTTCTCTCCACTATGAAAATGATACCATTTCCACACAACAATTTCTGTTGATAATAAATTTGTGAAATATAGCAAGCGCAGTCAACTTCAGCGATATTGCTTGTCAAATTCACTAGCAATCGAGTTAAAAACGTAAATGTCTCATTTTATCACTCTGAAAAATTTGAACCAGCCTCAAACTCAAAATCAACAAGAAACTAACATGGCAAACAAATATAAAGTCACCCATGAACATGAAAGAAACAACAATGCTTCCAATCCCAAACTCTAAACCAGAACAGAGGCATGCCTGCATGTATATAAATAATCCGCATTTGCTTACTCAAAACTGGAAGTTGCAGTGCCACATACTAAATCCCAGCATAACTAATACATCAGTCACCTCTACAAGACATTATTCAATTATTACAAAATGTGTACTGAGTAGCACAAACAGACTGCTAATTATACAACTTGTGACACAGACATATGTCTTCAACCTATGATGTTTTACAGCAGGCCTGTGACTTTCTGGGGCAACAGGCTCATTGCTTGCGCTTGAAATGTCCGAGGAAGGAGTTGTTTTGTGTAGAATATTCTCTTGGAGGTAAGAGCAAGTAAGAATCTAGGGCTGAGAAGGAGTGGGAGATGCAGGAGGCTTGAAATCCGGATACTGTAATCCAAGAGAAAACAAACATGTGTATGAAATATGGAAAGTATATATTGATACTTGTGTATACAATAGAAACCAGGATAAATAACACTTTTCGAAAATTCCAGGCACTATATGATATAGGGGAGGAAGTAACAAAAAACATCACAAAGTTAATCAAACATTCCAATATCAGTAAATGAACACGTGGTTATTCAAGGTCAAGAAATTATAGCCCCATTAAACAAAGTAAGAAATTAATCCTAAATGAATATGGAGTAAATTGGACAAACATCCCCTGAATTTTGTTTTAACTTTAAAGATCTTCTTTTTTTCAAAACCTCCACAGGCTCCATTATGTTTTCCTAAAATGACGCACAGATCCCTTGAGCTTTGATATAATGACATAAACTTTCCCTCCATAAGCCTATAAAAATTTCCCTTATGAAGGATCAAATTACACAATCCTCCCCATTTTACTAAAATTTTACAAACTTTTCTGATTTCAGCGGAAAAACTGGCTATGTTTGGAAAGATAGCGAAAATATCTATCAAATTCCAAGTTCCAACAACATTGATGGGAAGTCTGCATAATTCATTCTATTTTGAGGGGAGGCCTGTGTAAATATTTAAAAAAGAAGGGATCTTTGTGTAATTTTAGTAAATTAAAAAGGAGGTTTGTGTTAGTTCTGAAAATAGAAGTCTTGTGTAATTTCAAAAAACTCAACAGAGGTTTACTTCTCAAAATACTTTGATGAGTTAGCGATCTAACTTCAGCAGATTTTAGTCTCCTTAAACATTGAACTCCACATTCCCAGCTAATTACTTGTCAATATAGTCCAACAACAAACTTCAAATTTCAGCACTCACAATCAGACTTGGAACAAATTATATTGTGAAAAGACATGAACCAAGAAAACTAGCAATTTGCCACCCTAAGAATATCATTCAACCAATAAAGTGAAAAAATAATGAAGTAAGGAAATAGAGATATTACATATGGGTATGGTGAAAGTGGCCTTTGCATCCCAGGAACTGACTCTGCCTTAACTTCAGGTTTGGGTACTGAATTTATTTCAGGAACAGGCTCTGCTGCTGCATCTACTTTGGACTCAGAGACTGTATCAGGAGAGGCTACTGCCTCCTGCACAGTGCTAGCAGCAGGCGCCGGTTCTGGCGTTGTCTCTGTTGGCGCTGGAAGAACTTTACCATTGGTTGAGGTTGGAAGTAGAGCCTTTCCAATTTGCTAATGTTGCCACCCATTAAAGAAGAACAAAGAGACATGAAGGGGGAAAAACAAAAGTTCCACTTTAGGCAACTGTTAGATATATATATATACAGTAATACAATCCAAGATCTGCCACATTGTTGTTACTTGTCACAGTTCCTCTTATTATGTTACGCTGATACTTCAAAAAAGTAGGCCTATTTGTCTTCAAATACTTACTACATATGATAGGCAAACTATATTTTGTGATGCATGTAATATATTTTAACATCTATTTATGTGACTTTATTATCCAAAACAGCTCAAGAACTTATAGAAAATCTTAATGATATGAATGAAGACAAAGAATGATATTGAAGTTAAACTGAAAATCATAGTTTTAATTTCTTTTATGCTTTTATGAAGACATTTCTATGAAAATCTATATATTAGGTTTGAAATGCTTGTTTGAAACTCAAATTTTAATATTGCTGATTTTTCATGTGTTAATTTGTTGAACTCCTCTCATATTCATATCCTAACATTTCAAATTTTTTCATATCTACATATCGTTGTGTCATACATGACACGCATACCAATATCAATACAACACATCAAGAAAAAAAGTCAAGTACCGATACATCATCAAACAGCTCCTTTGGGGCAATCTTTGTATTCAAGAACTCATCAACTTGATTCAGGGTTCGCTTTCGATCCTGCCAAGTAAAACACAAAAACAAGAGAGAAAAGAATATTTACCTGAAGTGAGCCTTAAATTAATAATAAACGAGAAATGAAGGCCATCAGGCAAAGTCATGAGGGTAGAGCTTAACTAAATGGTAAATTCCACCTACTTAATCACCATGTATGAGAACAAAGGATGTGTTTATTGAACATAAGAAACCCCTAATGGACCAAAAAACCACACCAGAGTAAAAGTTTTTTGTCTTGAATTAGGGGAAAATATTGACCATAAAAGTCCAGAGAAAATAATATCATCAATAGGAATACCAGGAATGCATGCCAGTCAAAATTGAAAATGCAACATTGAACAAACATTCCTCCCTTTCTCGTGATAAAAATTCCATACGATTCTGGTATAAAATTCTACTTCCACAATCTTGAGCAGATCATTATGTAACAAGTAAAATTGTTGGAATAATAAATCCTTTATACAAGTATTCAGACATATATATAGCCATACATTGCTTTATGAATACCTATTTTAGGTTTTGCCCCGATTCAGGAGTAGAAATTGTACTGACCTCAGCAAATAGAAGCTTCTTGCTTGCAAACTGAACAATGGCAGCAGAACCTACAAGTTGGAGAATTGTTTCCATCTACAAAAACAGAGTAACACCATCAACAAGTAATTCATCATCAGCAAGTCATGCCAAATCAGAAACTACTCGTCATATTAACCTCAGTTAAAGCTAACAGCCCCAAACCGGTAGCTGCAGCAACCCCAAGAGTGAGAGCCAAGCCATCAGAGGTATCCTGAAATAATAAATCTTCATCAGTAAAATGGATTTGTTATTAAGAGGGGGGGGGGGGAATGGATTTGTTAGAAAAATGTGTTTGACAGTAGCATTAAAGTTAAGAACATGTTTGCTGATAATTAATTTGAAAGCTAAGACCAAAGATTATTTTGTAAATGGCATAAATCATAAAATCGAAAAAAAATGTAAGATACATACTCCTATTACACCCGTAACTGATTCTGTCAAATTTCCAAGATCCAAACTCAAACCTTTCCTTGGTGGTGTCCATGGAAGACCACTACTCTGCAGAATTCCAATCCATGTCAGGGAATGAACAAGCTGAGAAAGAAAATTAGATACAAATGTGATAAACATTAAGCCAATAGACTTGGAAAGAGACAAAAATACCATCCATCCACGTGGTCCTTCTGCACCATCCTTAATTGCATAAGCAGCTTTGAATCCATTGACTGTGACCAACTCTGCAACCAATTCGGAGTTCCCATCAAATCTGGCTTCCATCACAAGCACATTCTATCAGCTCCAGGCCCACACCTTTTGAACTCCATGGGATTTAAACTTAAACTTAACATATTTCATCAAACCGAGAAAAATGGAGTTCTACCCTACACTCCTTTCCACATTGGAAAGCATAGTGTTATGTTTTTTAATGCACTGCAATTCTCACTCGCCAAATCAATAACAAAATGGACATTCAGCAAATATTCCAAGGCCGATCTATCTTTTTCTTTTTACAACAGCCCGGAGCCATAGATCATAGATGTTACTTTTGGCATGTAATTAGTTGAAGCGAAGTCATTGAATAGAAAGATTCTTTTTTGAGTGATCACCTAGCTACGAAATCATTCTAAACCATAAGTGAACCGATAAAAGAAGGACATTGAGTGTCTTTTTGAGTGACAAAACACTAGCTTCCAACATCAGTGATTTTTTTAAAAAAAAAATATCTCCAATTATAGAGAGAAAAAAAGTGAATGTGTTAAGAATCAAATGACATGACATTGATTCCTATGTCAACTCAATGCCTCAAATGACTAAAGCACATAAAAAAACTACAAAAAGATATTGATGCAAAATCTTACTTGTCCAGAACGAACAGTGTAGTATTTTCTGGTTTCTTAAACTTCAAAGCCAGCTTCTTCAAAAACCCAGGTTTATCATCTGCTCTATAAGTAATTGACAGTGCCTTCTTCCTCAAACCCCCAACATCTGGAGTACCTACTTGCCTAAACTCTGATGGTGCTCTTATATCAAGCAACTGAGCAGCCCCATCAGCACCAAGCTTTGCATATGCATTTTTAGCCGACTCAACACCCCATGGCTTAGGCTTGTTCAGAACCTGAGACAAAACCAGAGGCACCCCCAAAATAGCTAACCCTCCAGCTATAATCACAGCGTTCTCTGTCCCAAAACTTATGACACTGTCTATAACCCCATTTACATCAAAATCCCCAAAACTAGTAGGGCTTCCCACAAACTTCCCTAATGCCTCCTCATATGATAGAGCTTTAGCAATTCCTCCATTGATGACTGAAGCTGCAAGAAGAAGACCCCCACGTAAACCTGCAGGTAAATACTCATTCAGAGATGGTTTCTTGGAGGGAAAACTTGCAGAATCTGACAATTTGCAAGCGCAAATTCTGGGTCGTGATGATAATTTTCTGGGTTGTTTTCTTCTATCGCAGAGAACTGATAAAGGGGTGAAGGGAGCAGCATTGAGGGCCTTCATAGCATAATTCTTCAATATCACACTCAGAAACTCAGTGGAAAAGCTTCTTGAAGTCTCTGAGCATGAGCAACCATGAGGGTTAAAGGGATCGAAGGTAAAATTTTGTTTCCTTGTGGGTGTGATTATTGGAGAGCAATGTGGAAGATGATTGTGAGGAGGTGAGGTAGGTGGCTGAAGTCCAACTTCAGTGGGCGTCCTTTGAGTGGAGGGAGGTGCTGAGCTGTAAGGGATATAAGAATCGACCACTTCCTGCATGACACGTGGAGAGTAGATGAGACACAAGCTGACGATTGAGGCGGCCTCTTGTTAGATTGTGTGGTCGAGAAATGCCTGAAAATGTTTTTGTTTTTGGGGTGGAATCTGTGAGAAACCCCTAGTCACTACCACAGTACCACCGCATCAGAGTATGAGATGACCCCAGAAAGCAACGTACCAACACAAAGCTTTAAAATCATAGTACTTCTATCATCAAAAAAAATATATATATATATATATATATAGTACTTCTGTGGAGCATTCACAATAAGAAGGAAAAATGGAAAATGCAAGGTCTAAATTCCTAATTCAATATCTTGGCAAAAAAAAAAAATCCTGATTCAATAATCAAATAAAGATTACGTGTAAGTTTTCATTAACTCTTTTCTCCGAATATAAATAGATGTAGGAGTTATTTTTGTGTAATAAAAGAGGCATGACCGTGGGCTTTCTATTGAATTTGTCATGAGTGGCATAATTAAGCATTTATACGTAACGTGTATAAAAGATTGGTTAATTAGTTACTACTGATGTTAAATAATTTAAATAATAAAAGGGTATATTTCAGAGAAAATATATAGTACGACCACGCAGGATGGAAATGCTAGAAATGTACGAACGTTCTCACACGAAACTTGATCATATAACCATTTTGGCGCATGCAGGAACAATAAAAAAAAATAGAAGAATATACTCCGGGATTGAAAAATAATGGGAAAATTCTATCTAAGCCCAAATAAAAGAAACTATGATGAAGAAGTCCCTTAAAATCTCAAATTTATTGTAAAGTCCTATCCTATGGGACATTTGTACAATATATTCCAAATGTGAAAAGTCTAAAATATCTTTAATGAATACACAATAATTCATTCCCTCTTTATAGTTAATTAATAGGGTTATTTTGGATTTTTCACATTTAGAATATATTACACAAATGTCCACGGGACTTCACTGTAGATTTAAAATTGCAAAAGACCTTTTTATCGTTTTTTTTTTTAATTTGGGACTTAGGTGCAATTTTTCTAAAAATGTATGATGTAAATGATAGAAATATTACATTTGGGTATATTTGAATTATAACATAAGTAATATTAAGAGTGAATGTACGAGAATACTCAAGAACTTTTATGTAAAGCGCATCCAACACTATATATATTCCAAAGATATAAAAATATAAATAAACCTTCAAAATGTGAGTAGAAATGCCATCGCTATTAAATTTAACCAACACCATTATTTTTTGTAGTGGGTTCACCTCTTTTTGCATATACATATGTAACGGTGTTAGGTTATATTTAACAGGCATTTTTACTTCTATATTGAATGTTTATGAGTATTTTTTGACATCCAAAATGTATATGGTGATGGATGTACTTTTGATAAATCTAACTCCTTAACTCTAATATTAATAAAATAATCATATTTTCTAGATAATATTATGTAATTTATTATTTATTTTTGGTAGGTATATTTATAAGAAAATGTCATTTTTAATTTTTATAAGCTTTTCGTATATAAAATAATTAGTTTTCCTTGCATAAAAAGTTAGTTTTCAAATATATATGTATGTATGGATACACATGATGGGCCCGTTCAAGCCCGTAGGCCTTTTAGGGTAGGTCTGGGCTTTGAAAAATTAAGCATGATTATATAAAAGAGCTTTTCCAGCACAGCCCTTCAATGACCTGCTTTACAAGGCTGGGCCGTCCCTAATTCTCACATTTAAATAAAAGCGTTGAAAAAGCACATTGCAGAAAGCCCAGATTATTACAGAATGTAGTCAGATCAGATCTGAGGCTTTGGTTCTGTACATTTTAAGATGTTGGGCTTAGACTTAAATGCATATCCAAATTCTGTCCTCACTTTTCCTCTTTATTTGAGTGTTTCCCCCCTTGTTTTTAACTTAACATTTAGCATTAAAGATGTCTAATATTGGCAAGAAAACACACTTTTCAAACCAAAGAATTCTCACTTTGCAATTGGCTGCGACTTGAAGCGAGGTTCTCAATCCTTGCATGACCTTAAGCTGACTCAATTTGACTCGACTCCAATATAACAAGCTGCTCACTTCCCATTCTAATCAATTTAAATGACGATTTATTGAATATTTGTGTGTACAAGCTGATTGACGACCATACTTAACATTCGCTAATCATTCTTCATGCGGGCAGGTAGGGAACATGTCTATTTTATAGGACGTCTTCTAAAAGGTTATTCTTTATTTTGAGATACAATGGCAAGCCTAAGTTTGATAATACACTATGTTGATCACTTTCTATTTTTAGATAATTTTAAGATATATTTTAATATATTTGAGAGTTATTTATAATAAATCAAAGGGATTTTAGTCAGTTTTTCATAAGATATCGATTTAGAGGGATTTCATTATAAATATCAAAATTTAGAATAAAAATAATGATTTTGATATTAAAGATAAAAATAATAATATTAATAATAAAAATAATAATTTAACATAAAAATGAAAAGATACTTCAATTGTTATTGTTATTATCATCATTATCATTATTTATTATTATCATTATCTTTTTCTTAATCTTTTTGTTTGATTTTATTTTTCTAGAGGGATATTACACTTTACGGAATAAGGATCTAGAAACCTAACCTATATAGGGGTTCAAGTTCTTTAGGAAAAGAGGAGGAGAAGCATTTGAATACAAAGAGCAAGGAGAGCATCATAGCTGAGGGTTAGAAATAGAAGATTGAGCGATTGGAGAGCTAGAGCTTAAAAATTCAAAGAAATTTAGAGCTTTAATCTTGGTTCTTTCATTTTCTTTTCTTCTTCATTTGGCTTTTGTTATGGACCGAATTATCATCTCTGGTTGTTGTTTGATTTTGAATATGAGTAGCTAAATTTATTATTCTAGGATTGTTTTGAACTATTAGATGGATTAAGACTTATTTACTTATTTCTTTTATTTATTAATGAAATTTATGTGTTGATTTTATCTCATGCTTAATGCTTCTGGGTTAAATAGATGGTTTGTTAATAACATAGAGATATATATATATATATTAGCCTCGCATTTTCTAATTGAGGTTAGAGCTTAATGAGTGTTTTTTTTAACTAAAACAAGAGATTGTGCATGTTAATTGAGAATATAAAATTGATTTTGACTTGAGAAAGTTTTATCAATTATTTTTGAACATCTGATAAGCACATGTTTTCATTATCAATTTAAGATTTAAGTTAGTCTTATGAAGTAAAATAGGGATAAGTAGTCATATGTTCCTCCGATCTCAAAGAAAAATCTTAACTTGAGAATTATCAAATAAATCTTTTCTTAAACAAATTAAAATTCAAAATATTCTTACTTAATCTGATTAAAAACTTAATTGAAATAATTAATTCATTTTTGTTATAGTTCTCGTAACAACGATCTTTTTATATTACTTACAACCCGTACGTTTGTGTTAAGCTAGACAGCTGACATATATCCACGTTAAACTCCTAAAACACTAATATAGTCCTTACCTATCCTACAGATACATCAGTAATCAAACATTCCGTACATTATCCAGTAATACAATATCCTGGGAATCCCGATGTCCTTGCCCTGCTAAAAAATCTGCACATTTAAGCCTATCCCTGCATGTATATTGCAGCTCAGTCTTCCAATTGTCAAAGATGTCTCTGACTGCAGTGATAACAGCTCTCAAAGGGTGAGACCGGAAATACTCTTGCATAATGATTCTAAAAGGTATTTCTAATCCTTTTATGAGATGATGTGCATATAACAACTCTTTATGCCTAGCTTAGCTTCTAAGGTTCGATGGCGGAAAAAAAAAAAAAAAAAAAAACTTAGCTTCTAAGATTAGTGTTTTTTTTTTTTTTTGCAACAAGATTAGTGGTGTGTTAAAATAAGGGAAAATATTGAAAATGAATGACTGCATATTGGTTTTTTTTTTTTTTTTTTTTTGGCCACGGACTCGATATTACAATTTTAGTGAAGACTAAAGAGAGGCTCAAGTAATAAGAAAATTATTCATTTTTTCTTTATTGATAACTCCCAAAGAAAATATGCTTCAGTTACTGTTAATATTTAAAAATTGGATTAATCATTAAAAGAATAGAGACGATTTATCAAACCAATATAACTATCCATTGAGGATCAACGTTGGATGCAAAACATGAACCAGAAGAATGCTTCCCATTAGAAGAGCAAGCACCATAATTCCTTGCAAGTGCAGAAAACTTGCTATTTAACATGAAACATAAAAAGGCTACTTCATATATATATATATATATAATATGTACACATAGCATTAGTCAGAAAATACAAGGAACAATATGTAGGCAGCGGGAGGGTAAAGGGTATCCATGATATGGAACAATAATAATGCACAAAAAGCCCATTCAAAAACTTCCAAAGAACAAGGAAGGAAGATCACTGTAACCAGCCTCCACATCCGACCTCGAGATAAGAACGCGACGAAACATGTAAATGTCTAAATCCCACAGCATCATTCTCATCTATTTACATAGTTAGTGGTTGATTACGGGGTTTGATGCAATCTGAACTGCCATCCTCTCTGACACATCAGCCAAGGAGCTTAAATTGCACCTGATCAGGGCCTCCACAAAATAGCAAGTTTCATCCCAAGTGTTACCATCAGGCACATCCACCTTAAATGATTCAATCACCATCGTTGCAGGCATTCCGTCGATGACCTCCGGATGGACTGTGATTAAGGAGGAATAGTTCTGCAGATTCCATAAAACAGAATTGGGTTAACATTCATCCATTCAGTTTACTACATGATAACCAGATTGGCAAATTCATCTCCTAAAGTTCCATTTTAAAATCAACCCACACAAAAAATGATTCAACAACATACTAATCTTCTAAGTGATTTGCACCCAATGGGTAAGAATCTTCAGCACAGTAACCCAGAGTGCTTGGAAATGTTACCATAAATAAGATTCAACTAGTTCAACGCCATATGCTAAAATCATACACGTAAGTATCGTGGGAATGGCTGCACAAAACTACAAAAAGAGGTTTCAACTAAAGAGTGAAATACTGTAATGAGTTGAAATGAAATAATAAAGATTCAATTCCCCCCAATTTTGACAAGTACAATTAATGAAAAACACGGTTAATTTTCTTCATTAAGTATCTGATCTCCCATCCATAATCATCTAGGTAATATACAAATTGACATACCCTCAGCCTATGGTCACCGCCGACAATCCTAATGCCGAGAATGTGTTCCTGATCATCAAGTAGCTCAAGCATCTCGGTGCTGGTTGTAGCAGGGAGGCCAGATTTAACATTTACTTGTCTCACACTCCCAATATCAAGGTCCCCTTGCTCCACAGTACATCTGCTAATAAATGGCTTATACTTCTGTGGTTGATCAAATCTTCTAACCACCGACCAAACCTGACCACAAAGGAAAAATAATTGAGCCAGGTCACTCCGTCATCAAAGTTTTATCTTCTGCAACAATTTCTTCATATAATAAACATATCTCCAATACACAAGGTTAGTCAAATCATGACTCTAAATATCCATTGACTATCGGACAGAATATAAAAGATGATGAAGATTAATCAAGAGTTAAGAAATTAAAATATTGATCATTTACGATGCATGGTGCTAATGGAAACAAGTCTGCAAAGAATTGAGAAGTAAGAGCATCATAGAAAGGTCAAGAATTCTCCTAATGCCAGATTCATTATCGCCTAGGCATTTTCATCCATCTCCAAGTGAGAGAAGTAGCTGTTTAAATTTTACTTCTTATTGCGCCATCGCAGCCTGAAGCTTCTATACAAGCAAAACACATGAACCGGAAAAGGAAAAATATAAATGATAAGCTATCAAGCATAACATTAAACATTTACATATATATATATATATATATAATCTCCAGATATATAAAGCTTTAATGCTTGCGAAACTCAATGATTAATATGGGAAGACGAGTAAATTCTTCTAACAAAAGAATTACAAGACGCTGCAGAGCATTTCATAACTTCAAATTACTTCATGATATCAATCAAGGCTGCCTATATCTCCCGAAACCAGGTGAGCTCAAAAAGACAACAGTCATACATACACACACTAAACGACTGAAACTAAAACCTAAAAATCAAGAATAACCTCCAGCTAGCAAAGAAAGAGATATATCAAACAAAAACCTGAAAATGTAAATGCCACAACTAATCCGCCTAAAAGGTCAAATAGCAATAGAGATGAAAAGAAACCACCCCGAATGAGGCGAAAGAGAATCGTTCAGATCGTCAAACAAAAACGAAAGCCAAACCATGGGGAAAACAGTTCCAATCTCAGAAAATCTCCCCACACACACCAACACCAGGAAGGAATTTGAGTTCAGAGTTCAGAATTGCAAGTAAATCCCCTGATCTCGATCGAGAAGACTTATATAAAAGCGACTTACAAGGTGAACGGGAGCCCTTATGTGCTTAACTAGAGCTGAAGTGCACTGATTCTCCCTGAGCTCGTGCCTGTGGTGCCTCCTTATCTGCTGCGTCTCAATCACACTGTAAGATTCTCGGCCGTCGTTCATCTCGATTTCTTGAACCAGCTTTTTTAGATATGGCAGCAGATCATGCTTCCTTTGAGAGAGAAGAAGAAGAGGATACGCTTCGGTATATTAGGTTGCAGAGAGAAGCAGATGCAAGAAGCAAAGCAATGGTGCTAGAAATGAGAGACGGAGAGGCTAAGTAAGAGTCGCCTTTTTTTTTCTTTTTGTTTTTTAGTCTTTTTTTTTTTTTTTTTCCCTACCGAGGGGCTTAGCATAGCTTCGCAGGCTATATATAAAAATAGGCTAAGGGTTAAATCATGTTTTAAGAAAAGAGTATATGATACAATTATCTTTTAGAAGGGATAAAAATATCAATGAATAATTAAAAAGAGGCATTCATCATAAAAACAGTTAATCCGTACTAACGTCATTATGAGTTTTTTCCTTTTATGATTTAACGTCATTAGTATGGATTTAACGATTTTTATGGTGAATACCCCTTTTTAATTATTTATTGATATTTTTACCCCTTTCAAAAGATAATTATGAGATACTCTTTTCTTAAAACATATCTATAGATTTGACCCTTCACCCTATAAAAATCACCGACATCGTTTTATTACAATAATAATATTACCCACTAGTGGCTAGGGCCCCCAAAGGCCAATCGGCTGCTTTCTCTTTGGACCATATTATTGGCCCCTCAAGTGACAATACGCAACCAATATCATTTAAGTTAGGCGTAACAGGAAGTTTTTATTGATGGATAATTTTGTTCAAAATTTTTTTGGGTAATTTTATTTTGGAAGTGTAATTTTATCTTAATTATTATTCAAATTAATTTTAACAATTAGTTGACTAAATATGTTAAACTGACAGTCCATATTTTATCGCCGTCATCTTTGTTAAGGTTTAAATTTGTCCCAAAAGTTCATATGTTATCTGCTTCATTTTTTTTCAAAGTTATAGGTAAATTTGCACTTTAACAAATGTAACGTTGATGACATATGAACTGTCAACTAAGAATAATTGATCAACTAAAGGTCAGAATTAAATGAAATAACAGTCAGGGCAAAATTACTCCCTTTTTTACACTTCCGGGGCAAAATTGCCCCTCCACTTCCGAGGCAAAATTGTCACTCAGTGAAAACTTACAAAACAAAATTATCCCTTAATCCTAACATTTATATTTGAATTAAACATATTTTTCTATATCTCTTTTAATGGGAAAATGACAGAAAAATGAACATTAAAATTGTAAAATCCTAAATCATGTTTATTATCAAAAGTCGATAAAATAATAGCAAGGCTTGATAGGCAATTCACAACTCATATCCTTTTTTATGGGAAATACCTAATTTGAGATTTTACAATTTCAAAAAAAAAAATTCCTGTCATTCTCCCTTCTTTAATCCATTTTATAGGGTACAAATAATTGAACTACGTAAATTAAAAATTGATTACAATTTTCTAAAGGTAATGAATATTTAAAATATATAAACTATTTTTCAAAAACACTACTATTAAAAAAAATGAGAAAATAATTAACTGATATAAATAGGCTAACATAATTATTGAGGGTAAAAATAAAAAATAATGAATTTTTTTTTAAAATGTTACTAATATCTCTTATAGATAGAAATGCTACTATGTTAAACAACAAGCTGCAATTTGAAATGGTAAACGACCTTATCTTCTTATGAAAGAGAACACGAGTTCAAATTTTAAAAAACTCAAACATTAGAAAAGACAAAAACCCGTTATATTATAAACCTTAACAAAATTTAAATGAAGTATGATAGAATAAACAAAGTATGAAATATCCTATCAGTGTCATTGGTTTCGGGTGTTCTCTCTTGTACACTTTATGACACAAAAGATCTCTCACATGTTAATATGTAAAATCTAACTTAAACACCAGCTTATATTCATAGTTATATCACATGTGGGATGGGATGGCTCGAAGGAAATATGCTAGTGTGATTTGTGACTACCACTCATCTTAACTTAAAGTAGATGCATGCATTCCAAAGTCAACCCTTGAAAGTAGGACTGAGGTAACACCGTAACACAATAATACATTCGGATGGTGAGGTTTTTTAATCTTTTTTTGTAAAAATTAAAATATTTTTATGACCGATAAAAGTTCAGTCATTTCTTCTTTGGGGTTTGGGCTCAAGCTTGGTGCACATTTTAGGAATATATATTTATTAAAGCGAATCCTTGTTCATGTTCATCTACTGTTTTCTTTTGCTTTTTTCAGGTTCCTTTTTTTTTTTTTTATCATTTTAAAATATTCGCACATTCCCTAAGCATGCAATGCACTGTTTTTAGTTTAGTTTTTTTAAAAAAAATATTTAAATAGTTATAAAAAAATATTAAATATTTTCTCTGTTATCCCTTGTTTACTAAGTAGTGTAATTTTTTTTTAAAATATATTTCCTATAAGAAATTGTTAAAATATGGCCATTATTTAGAAGTTATTTATTTATTTTTTGATACTGCTTATTATCCGCATGTCTAAGTGAAATAATAAGACATATATGTTCACAACTATGTGAATGGTGCTGCTTTTTATAAATTTAATATTTACATATTTATAAACTCAGTTAGATATGGAAATGTTTATTTATTAGTGAAGATACTGAGAGAAATGGAGCCTTCATTACTTTATAGTTCATTTTCATTACGTGAGCGCACGCAGATGTGTTGTTGGGCATATCCGTGGAATCTTCGCGGTAAATCAATGGCGTTCAGATGCTCCAATACATGAATTTATTCTCTTCAATTATGAGTATCTAATTATGCAATTTTTTTATTAATTAAATAATCTTCTTTCAGGAATATATTGTCTGAATTTAAAGATATCAACAAATATTATTATTCTTAACTTCGGTTTCAGTGATGTATGTATATACACGTGCCAAAATACATTTTTTTTAAGGAAAACTTTTATAAAAAAATAGGCGAAAAAGACCTTTCATGTTTTCACACATAGAAACTAACTGCCAATCTTTGAATTATATATTTCTGGCTAATAAAATTTTTAAATGAGGAATCTTAACCAATTTTTCTAAAAATTAAAGTATATTAAAAGAACTATTCGTGCGTTATTTAAATTAGAAATAGAATAAAATTCAGTCTGAGCGGATGATGAAAATGAAAGTCACAAGGATTGTATACTGGGAATCTTGCAAGACTCCCAGTATAACCACCACATTAAAATAAAATTAATTCATTTATGGGAAAATTCCCCATCAAAAAATCAATTGGTGAGATGACCTATAAATTGGAGTAATAATACTCTTTATGTATAAAATCTACGGAGTATTAATAGTCTGTGTATAAGAATTCATTGAGTACTTCTCACCCATCAAATAATTTTTAATGGGGGACTTTTTCCCAATTTTTTTTTATTTATCTGCAATTTTTTTATACAAGAATATATTCAATATCATCTCTACATCATCAGTTCATCGCTATTATATATATATATATATATATGCATCAGCTCATTTTATTCCCTATAAAATGTATATAACCCCTTCTCATATCCAATAAAATAAACAGCTAATTGTTTTATCTATACATTTCAAATAATTTTTTTCAATTTAAAAATTATGATATATATTTTTATATATTACAAGAAAATTATTTTTTTTATAATGAGAAAATTATTTTATTAAAAAAGCTTTTATTGTGAATATCTTGGCATTTTGCCATTTGTAGTGTAGCCGTTGTCCACTTGGGGGGCAAAGATGGTCCAGTCCCACCCTATTCCCTTAACTGTGCTCACATGCTACATGAATTCCATGCCAACGTTTCAATTTTCAATATTGAAGATTTTTTTAACATTTTTATTGCTATATATTCAACTATGATGCATTTATGCTTTTTCATGAACAATTCCATAATTTATTATTTTTTAATATAATAATATCATATTTAAATATTATCAAGTCTAATTGAAAATAACTTTATTAAAAACTTACCCTTTTTTGCATTCACAGGAACTCTAGCTCAAAATCACATGTTTAAACAGTTATATCCTCTCCCACCAAGCATAACCGACTCTTTTTTTTTTTTTTTTGGCCAGGGCATAATTTATTCTTGCTATATGGTATCTTAATAGGAAGGATGTATAATAGGCAAAATATACAAATTTTAACAATATATATATATATATATATTTGATATCTCATTCTGGGATTGAGATATTTTGGAGAGAAAGCCTGAAATTTTGCATCAACTTTTCCTATTGCAGAGAGTGATTGATCTGGGATCATTTCAACCTTTGGCTGCCAAGTGCCCATTGGTGCTTTTTAAAAAGTCCCCAAGCGTGTCATCGATATTTAATTTTTTTGCGTGAACATTCGGACTCCCAAGTCAAACTATTTTTCGGATTCATTAATAAGCCTCAGACTAATCCGAATCGGGCAAGACTCTTACGGACGGAACCGCTATCACCTACACTGTTGTATTCTCAATGCTCATACTCAAAACCCTTGATTAAGTTGGAACAACTCTCTTACTAATTGATCCGAACACACAGTGATTTTCATTGATATTTATTTAAATGGTACTGCTAAATTAGATCTAAACTGTTCTCTGCTTTTTTCAACCGCCATGCACCCAAAAGAAAGACAGACAAATCCAAAGATATTATCTGCAAAAATTAATTTAATTTGGAGACAGTTAAACAGTTATATTATATGCTGGTAAAAATAATACACCTTCTATCCTATTTATAAGAGTTTAGTAACTGAATAACGTGATTTAAAAAAGTAGTTAAAAATAATAAATATGTATAAAATAAACTTTTGTTTTCAAGTATGTCTAAAGGGCAAATAATAGAGAAAAATAGAATAAATATAAGTACACAAACCTTTTAATTAATACAATATCTATAATTAATGAGTGGTTAAAATAAAAATAAAAAAAAGTAAAAAAACTTATTAAATGCTCAAACAATTCTTATTGGGCTTTTATAAAAAGTACCAAGTCAATTCAAATTTTAAGCTCTTATAAAAAAAATCATAAAGTACTTATTTCCAAAACATTACTCATTATACAGGCGGGTAAAAAAGGCTTATTATATGAAATTTTACCAAACTATGGCAATATAATATGTTCATAACAACAGACTAATCAAATCAACATGAGCTATTTTACATAATTTTAAAGTTCTTAAAAAATATTTTTATGTTAATCCCATTATTCACAAAATAATAGTGTGATTATCTTTTATGGGGATTGAGTTATAACTAGAGCTGGGAATCAGGGCCGGCCCTAAAGGGCTCGAGGTCAGAAAAATTACAATTTTTCAAAGCCCGGCTCGAGAGCATCAGGGCCAAGGCCGGCCCGCAAGGCCGAGAAGTCTTTTTCACAATATTTAACTATTTTTCCTGCGTATTTTCCTCAGAGAGATATAATTAATAAATAACAACGATTAAAGTTCTAATTTAATACATAAATGTTGTCAACATTAAGGTTTAAATAACACGTCTCTTGCAACAAACAAACACAGTTACTATTGTATAATCAAAGGTAAAATCATGTCCATACATAACTCACACAAAGGCCAAAGTATAAGAAGGCAAGAAGCTCAATACTCTATCCTCTAAACAACATGAGTATGACGACTATCATTTTCACCTTCTTCGCCGTTATCATCAATTTCAAGGACATTTGATTGTGTTTCACTTTGAGGAGTAGGTTCAAGTAGTCAAATAATCACAACCTCCATAAAAAATCATACTCTATTAGGCAGAATAGTATTTAATATGATTTTATTCTAAATAAGCAGAACAATATACTCAAAAATCACAATATGATTCAATTAGACAAAATAATATACTCAAAAATTATACTCTATACAATATAAGGATAGAGTGACATATAAATTCAATAAGGCAATTCAAAAATGTAACATGGTTTCTGTCCAAACAAAAAAATAAAAAATAAACGGGCTTAAAGGGCCGGCCCGAGGCCCTCAAGGGCTGGCCTTTTTAAGCCCGAGGCCCTACAGGGCCGGCCCTTTTAGGCCCGACTTCCTTTTGAGGCTACAATTTATAAGCCCGGCCCTTGAAGGGTCAGGGCCTAAAAGGGCCGGCCCGACGGGCTCGGCCCGTTTTCCCGGCTCTAGTTATAACTGAGTAAAAATTATAAAGGCTAAATTACATTGAGTTGGATTGTTGGGACGGAGTTGCATATATGACTTAAAACTACAGACTCCAAAAAGATTAATTTTTCCTATAAAAGATTGGCATTTTTGTCTTTGTTGCTTCAATGGAATGAAAGAGAGGAAACAAAGGTTGTTAGTTGAATTGAAAACGGGCTAGATGTTGTGACATGTTTGGCTAGAACTAGATATGAATGTTGCAAGTTTTTTTTTTTGGCCGGAAGTTGCAAGTATACTTGAGTTTGGGACAAAATAATTGGATATGTTGAGTCCTTTAAGACACTCTTCTTAGCCTTATTGGAAGCCGACCACATGGATCCCTCGCCAACCCCACAAGCACAAACCTTATTGTATCTTGTATGACTTATTGCATGTAATTATTATATTATTATTTTTTATCTTAAATATAAGAACTAGTTAATTTTTTTAAAAAATATTAAAAAAATTAAATTAATTATTTAATTATATCAAATGTTATGTATGATTTATATTATATACCATTTTATAAGTCAGACATATTAGTTTGAAGAAAAACAACAAATATAAATACTTTAAAGTAATTTAATTAGCTTCAGTAATCTTCTAAAAAAAATCATATGGGTCTTGTATTTAAAATTGGAGGCAGTATTAAACATAGGTAAATCTAAAATTTCTTTTATTTCAAGATAAAGGTAATGGCTTACTATTTTTCCTTATTCTTTTATTTCTATAACGTAATCTGATAGCAAAAAATTCCGTAATATTTAGTAAGTACCTAATTTAAAATTTTAATTTGAATCCCCTAAAATTAACAATATATGTTCTTATCTTTTAATTGAGATTTTTTGAGGATAAAGGTCACAGATTCGTATAAACTGGTGAATGCTTTTTTGACTACAAGCCAAACCCCCCCCCCCCCCCCAAAACCCCAAAAAAACACTTTTCCTGTTGCATATTCTTATTCGTTCGCCACCTCAGCATGGTTGATAATTTGTGTTTATTTTTATTCGCCCAGCATTTATTCGCCATTCATCCATTCAAACAAGGGAGAATTAATTACGGTACAAGAGAAAAAATAAAAAAAATAATATTATTGATGAGTTTAGGGGCTTTGATTAATAAGGCTAAGGGCGTTATTGATAACTTCAGGAGACCATTTTTTTATTTTTTTCTCTTATGTAGGACGTAAATATAATTTTCCCTTCAAATAATGGGAAAACAACATATAAATACCATTTTAATTATTAAAACCTCAAAATATTTGTTAACATTTATAGATGACAAAGAGGTGACATGGGGCCAAATTAGGATTTTAAAGTGTTAGTGATTTTACCCTAATACCCCTCAATTTTTTAAATAAAAAAAAAAAGAAAAGAAAAGGGCACCTCACTGGAGTACAACTGCCGGTCGACCGATGGAGCTTTGGCATCTGTCCCACCTTGCCGCCCTGCGTATAATCACAACTCTGGTGCCAGTGGCCAGAGCTTCGGTAACAACTTCAATAATGCAATTAACTACTTTGGTATAGAGATTGACACCTTGAACTCCCCAAGTTAGCAATGTGTATACCCAAGTTGTTAAATGTTATCCTAAAGTTGTTATTGTCTATACTTAACTTGTCAACGACGCCAAAATAGGGTAGTTGCTAATTGTAATATTCATGTTGTCGTTGCCTATACTTAACTTGTCAACGACACCTGATAGGAGTGTTGACAACTTGTGTATAGGCAATGATAAATTCATAATAACAATTAGCAAAACACAAAAAAAAAAAAAAACAAGCCACAAACAAACCAAAATGGGGTAGTTGCTAATTGTTATACTTAAGTTGTCATTGTCTATGTCACACCCCCAATCTGCTGCTGGTGGCATCCAGCCACGGGGTCGAGGGTGCAACTCAAACGAGTATTTTCCCACCCCTTGGGAATTCCTTTCACCTCCCTGCACCTCGAGCCACGACCTGAGGGTAAGCACACGCTCCATATGAAGTGTGGTACCATTGAGCTACTCTAGCTCTATGGTACCACACTTTGCCAAGCACTCGACTTAAGTTCCATGTCGAGCGTTCGAGGTGTGAGAAAGCGAAAGAAAATCCCAATGGGCGATTATATTCCTTTGAGTCCACCTTCGACCCCGTGCCCGGATGCCACTAGCAGTAGTGGGGGTGTGACAATAAAAAGGCGCCTTTTTATTGTCACACCCCCCACTACTGCTGGTGGCATCCGGCTATGGGGTCGAGGGTATGACTCAAAGGAATATTTCCCCCATGGGAATTCCTTTCGCCTCCCCACACCTCGAAGCCGCGACTTGGGGTTTAAGTATGCACTCCATGTGAAGTGTGGTACCGTTGAGTAGCAAGGGGTCCAGTGGCAGTGGGGGTGTGATAGTCTATACTTAAGTTGTTAACTGTGTCTGATAGCCTCAAAGTGCCCAATTCTTATCCTCTGTCAAATAAGCTTGATAAGAGAGCATGCTTAACCATCAGTGAAGAGAACTAGCAAGAAAGGCCACCCATTACTAACTTTTTAGACATGGATGTCGTATTCTAAGATGACGAAGAAGAAGATTGAGACCCCAATTCTAAGTCGAAGGACGCATGCCTATTGATTTGGCAGGAGTGTGGTGTCTAACAAACGCAGCTTGGAGGGTTGCCGTATAATGCTATAGCTGAAACTACCATACTTGATAGGCCAGTGGCGCCATTGATTTTTAGATACCCAAATCATAGAACCAGCGGCCCCATTGATCTTCAAACACCCAAATCTCGATGGTGAGAGCGAGATCGACGGTGAGAGTCAGGGACGCCGTTGACATGATAAGAAGGAGAGGTTTGTAGAGGTTGGAGCGGGGGAAGTGATAAGATCTAAAGCAGGGGGAAGGGGATGACGGGAAGAGGGAGAGAATGGAGAGGTGGTGAGATCGAACGGGGAGAGGAAGAACGAGGGTGAAGTTTTATTTTGAGGGGCATTTTGGTAATTTGTCACAAATATAAAAAACTCAGATCCCTCTCAATCCCCTCTTTATCCTTTACAAGTGTTAGTAGAATTTTCTAGGTTTTGGAAATTCACGTGATATTTATGTGTTTTCCCCTTAAATAATTAAGTTATATTGTGATTAAAAAATGATAAAATTATATTCAAACAAAGCTACTCCATAGGTATGCACCCAGCTCAAGGGAAAGAGAGAAAAACAAAAGACATTACTCCCACCGATTTAGAATATAAATCACTTCTAAAAGACTATCTTGGTCTATAGTATATAAGTCACTCAGAGAGTAATTAATGTTTATTTGTCAATTTTGCACATATAGTTAATACTTAAATGTGACTTTTTGTATGTTTTCTCTCATTTGAAATCTAATTTAATATGAGTAAAGTTGGAAAAAAATTAATTTAGGGCATATTTAATGAGTTAATTATCATTTCTTGATATTAATGAATTAGTTAAAGTGCTTTATATTATGGATAAGATGGAGTATGTATTAAAATCTAATACTGTTTATAACTAAAAATGTAAATACTCATTTCCAAACTAAATACAAAAGTTCGTCAAAAGTTAATAGCTTATCTTATAATTAGGATAAAAAAAAATTCCCCTTACTTTAGAAATAGGACCAAAGTGATAATCCTTTTATTTAAAACTATCACTGTTCCTAAATATGGGAGTTATACAAGATGTTTACTTTGATCCTAAAAATAAAGTCTCAGTGTGTGTTTGGTATTGCTTATTGAGGGTCAATAAGTACTTATTACGTAAGTCGAGATAAAACTCTTCTCACATAGTTACCTCGTAAATCGTGAATCATGATTTATAAGTATTTATTGCCAAAAAATAAGTTATCCCAAACAAACACTCAATCTATTATCTCCTAAATTTATACTCTCTCTTGTCCTTTGTATATGGAGTAGCTCACAAAATTAAGCGATTGAAAATATTAGTTAAAACTTAAAAGTTATAAAAGCATAATATATGTATTTTATTTCCTAATTATACTATTATATATAAAGAGAGTACATGAGAGATAATGAATGAAAATTTATTGTAGAGAGATAATAAGTGACATGTCACATATATTTAACATGGTAAAAATGAAAAGATTGGTTTAAAATTTCAGACCAAAAAAAAAATTGTTCCTTATATTAAAGGGTTAAAAAGCAACTTTACTAACAAAGTTTTAAGGAATTAGCACTTGACATAATTATGTTTTAAGGGGGCAAAAATACACATAAAGAATTAAAAGTGGAGCATCCAGCACAAAACGGTTAAATTTGACCTAATGCCGTTAAGGGTTTTTCTCTCTTACAATTTAACGGTTTTGTGCTAGATGTTTTATTTTTAATTCTTTATGTGTATTTTTGCCCCATTTAAAAGATAATTGTGTCAAACGCTCATTCCTTAAAACTTTATTGATAAATTTGCTCCTTAACGCTATATTAAAAACCATTTTTATAAGAGAGAATATTCCTTTTAAAAAGTACGTAAGGGAGTAATTTTTTCTAAAGTATTTCAATTGATGGTACTTGGTAAAAAATGTATACTAAGGGATAGTTCCGATAAATACGATTAAAAATAATATTTTAGAAAAACAATAATTAATTTAAATAAATTTTTTAAGATTCATAAATTACATTGGACCGTGGAGTAACATAAATGGACAAAAATGGGTACAAAAGATGTGTCGCTGAGTTTGGGACAGAATGATGGGTTTTACAAGTCCTTTGAGGACACTCTTCAAAATCTAATTGGAAGGCAACGACATGGGATCACTCACCCCTCTGGCCCTCCCCACCATATATCCTAATCCTTTGTGTCAAACCCCTGTCGGCTTTGGGTCCTCTCAAAAGTTTGTCCCTTCCCCTGATCCACCTTCAAGGCCACAACGTTTGTGAGGCACAACAGAAAATTTTATAAAAAGAATTTTAAAATTGTAAAATTTTAAATCAGATATTTTTTAAAAAATGAGTTGTAGATTATTTATCAAGTTTTATCATTTACTTATTAATTTTTGGTAACAAACCTAATTTAGAATTTTACAATTTTAAAATTCTTTTTTTATCTTTTTTCCTGGATCATTTTATTAAAAAAGTAAGGACTAGAATGGTAAGTCAAATTATTCATAACTCACACTACCTCGGATCTTAAATATAAGACATAATTGATTTTTTTTAGAGAGATTGAGGAAAGTAAATAAATTACTTAATTATATCATGTATTGCGTATCCTTAGATTATATATTAGTTTATTAGTTAAACTAATTAGTTTTGAGAAACAAATAAAATAAAAATAGTTTAAAGCAATTTAATTGGTTTTCTTAATCTATAAAAAAAATTAACTTTATTTTATATTTAGGACCAAAGAGAGTACTTATATACACCTTATAGTCTATTTGGCATGAAGGAAATGGAGAGTATAGAAGAGGAGGGAAGGAAAAATTCTAAAAAGAAATTGAAAAGAGAAAATTCTTTTAAAAGACAACTGAATTATTTAAATTATAAATTGAGTTGTTAAATCTAACAAATTCTAAATCAGGTCAATATGACCTAAAATAAGATTTTAGAATTCGATAATTTTACTCTATTACCTATCATTTGATTCTAACTCAATTAAAAAATAATCCTATGTGTAAACATATGTGCCTTTCTTCCATCTCAATTATTTTAATTTGTTTTACAAAAATACGGACTCATTAATTATAATTTATCCATTGCATGTGAATATAGGAAAAGAAGTTTGATAAAAAAAAAAAAAACAATACAGGAAAAAAAGGGTGTGGCTGGGGACGTTTTGTACTGCAAAAGAAGCAGCACAAGCATATGATGAAGCAGCCATTTTGATGAGAGGCAGAAGATGCCAAAACGCCCAATGGTGGCAAACAATAATAACAAAAACAATAACAATAACAATTAAAATCACCATTCTTCACCATCATCATCATCTTCTTCCTTATACTTTTTTTTCTGAAGCTCTTCGTGCAAAGCTTCAGAGGGAGAGCTTTTATGAAAAGGAAGATTGTTGCAGATGAGATAGCAAAATTAATATGTTAATATTTTTGTAAAAAAATTAAAATGATAGATATGGATGAGTGACACATAGATTGCACATAAGATTATTTTTTAAATGAGTTGGAATCAAATGAGGGGTAAGGTAAAATTATCGAATTCTAAAATCCTATTTTAGATCATATGACCTAATTTAGAATTTATTGAATTTAACAATCAAAATTAAAAATTGAATAATCCAATTATCTTTTAAAGAGATTTTCCCAATTGAAAAGTTATATTACAGAATTTTAAAGAAGAGAAAATATAGCCAAAGTAAAAAAAAATTAATTGAAAGTTTTTAACCCTACTTGAATTTTTTTTAAATCAAGCTCATTAAGATTTTCTCTCCTCCCCTCTCCTCATGTCAACAGATCCTTAGTCTTAAAATCCTTAAGTTTGTCATCAAATTAAAATGCCTTTAATATTACCATTATTAACTACACTAAACCCTAACACTATATTAATTTTTATTTCCTCTCACTATCTTTATTTAAGAGAAAATTAATCTTTCAGTCCCTAAAATTCTAACTCAATCCCTATACTTTGTCTCAGTACAGCTCAGTCCTTAGAGTTTTGATTCGGTTGTAGCTCAATCCTTGAACTTTAATTCACTGCAATTTGGTCCCTATATTTTTAACTAATCTATAATTTAGTCCCTGCCTTTATTAAATATATAATTTTATTTTTTTTTAAAACATAGGGATTGAATTATAAAATAGTTAAAACCACAAGGACCGAATTGCAGCAAGTCAGAATTTAAGGATTGAGTTACAACCGAATCAAAACTATAAGGGTTAAGTTATATTAAGACAAAATGTAAGGACTGACTTATAATTGTGTTAAAACTTTAAGAACCAAAAGATTCATTTTTCTTTCATTAAATATGGAGATATGTGAAAAAAATATTTGACACTCTTTTCAAACTATCCAATACTTTATGAAAATAGCCAATACTTTCATAAAACGTTCTGTAATAATAACCAAAGGGAGTGTAATATAAATTAAAATATATTGGGATTAATGAAGTGTCACCCTCAGTTTTGCTCCTTGGATTCTTTTGGGTTAGCAAAAGAAGACAAAAACCAAAGAAAGAAAGTGATGGAAAAGTGAGCGTGCAATGAGTGACATGGATTTTTGAGGGAATCGAAATCGTAAACTTGGTCTAATTCCTAACCAATAGACTAACGTTCAATGCTTTTATACTTTCCAAATTATATAACCAAGTTAGTTAGGGGGATCATCAAAACAAAAGCTACTACTTTTTTTGCCCTCCACAGACCAATTAGAGGAAAAAGATTAAAGAAGAGACTAGAAACAGAATTGCCCACAAGTTTCCTCAATAATTGATTGAACAAGGACCCATTCCTAAGTGTTTCCTTTTTTTAAAACACAGAAAACAAAGATTGAACACAGACTTGTATTATATAAACCTCAATATTTGCCACAATTTTTTTTTATTTAAAAAAAAAGGAACAACTACATACTACCTCAAGTCCTATATATAACTAAATTAGTAGATCAGAAAGTTAGTTTATGCTAATTAAATGCAAGAAATATGTAAAAAAAATATTATTTTATTTCAAATACACTCTTATTTATGAAATGGTGAGTGAGAGAGAATAAATCAATAAATAGAAAAAGAGAGGGATGAAAATGGGTAAAGGAAAAAAAAAAGATGAGAGATATATGTAATTAATTAGAAGTAAAAATAAAAAAAATGTATACTAAGCGATAGTTCGGATAAATATGATTAAAAATAATATTTTTGAAAAATAATAATTAATTTAAATAAATTTTTTAAAATTCATAAATTACACTGGACACGTGGAGTAAGATAAATGGACAAAAATGGGTACAAAATATATGTCGCGGAGTTTGGGACAGAATGATGGTTTTTACAAGTCCCTTGAGGACACTCTTCATAATCTAATTGGAAGGCAACGACATCGGATCACTCACCCCGCCGGGCTCCGGCCCTCCGCCCCACCATATATCCTAAATCCTTTGTGTCAAACCCCTGTCGGCTTTGGGTCCTATCAAAAGTTTGTCCCTTCCCCTGACCCACCTTCATGGCCACGACGTTTGTGAGGCCGAAAGAAAATCTTGAGATAAGAATTTTGAAATTATAAAATTTTAAATCAGATATTTTTTAAAAAATAAGTTGTGAATTATTTATTAAGTTTCGTTATTTTTTTATTAACTCTTGATAACAAATCTAATTTAAAATTTTATAATTTTAAAATTCTTTTTCTATCTTTTTCCCTTGATCATTTTATTAAAAAAAATAAGGACTAGAATGGTAAGTCAGATTATTCATAACTCATACTCATGTACACCTTAAAGCCTATTTGGCATAAAGGGAATGAAGAGTGTAGAAGAGATGGGAAGGAAAAATTCTAACAAGAAATTGAAAAGGGAAAATTCTTTTAAAAGACAGTTAAATTATTCAAATTTTAAATTGGGTCGTTAAATCCAACAAATTTTAATTCAGGTCATATGACTCGAAATAATATTTTAGAATTCAATAATTTTACTTTATTATCCATCATTTGATTATAACTCAATTAAAAAATAATCCTATGTGTAACATATGTGCCTCTCTTCCATCTCAATTATTTCAATCTTTTTATAAAAATACGGACTCATTTATTATAATTTATCCGTGGTACGTGAATACAGGAAAAGAAGTTAATAAAAAAAAAATCCAGTAAAAGAAGGGTGTGGCTGGGGACGCTTTATATTGCAAAAGAATAAGCATAAGCATATGATGAAGCAGCCATTTTGATGAGCGGTAGAAAATGCCAAGAGGCACCCTTCGTCGGTGGGTTAAGTGGTGAGGGGTTCGGACTTAATGTCTAGTTGTTTGTCTTGGTATGAGTTTGATTCCTGGGAATGGTATAAAGTGTCTCCATCGCAGCGTTTGGAGAGGCATACTAGTTCCTGGATGTCTAGGTAAACACCTGAGGGTAATTGACGACTCGAATATTGATATGACCTAGGAGGAAGGGAGATTTCGCCCTGTCTTTGGATCGTGGGTGAGTCCAACCCTTTTCTTAAAATTTTACTCTCAAACAAATAAAAAAAAAGAAAATGCCAAAAGGCCCAAAACAAACTTCCAAATGGTAACAAACAATAATAACAGTAACAATTAAAATCACCATTTTTCATCATCATCTTCTTCTTCTTACCTGTCCTCTTTTTTTGAAGCTCTTCGTGCAAAGCTTCAGAGGGAGAGCTTTTATGAAAAGGAAAATTGTTGCAAACGAGATGGCAAAATTAATATGTTAACATTTTTGTAAAAAAATTAAAATGATAGAGATGGATGAGTGACACGTAGATTGCATATAAGATTATTTTTTAACCCTACTTCTTTTTTTTTTTTTTTTAAATCAAGCTTATTAAGATTTTTTCTTCTCCTCTCTCCTCGTGTCAACAGATCCTTAGTCTTAAGTATAAGTCACTTTTAATAACTAATTCATATGTATAAATAAAAACAGTTAAAATCATTAAATTTGTCATCAAATTAAAATGATTTTAATATTATCATTATTAACTACACTAAACTCTAACACTATATTAATTTTTATTTCCTCTCACTATCTTTATTTAAGAGAAAATTAATCTTTCAGTTCCTAAAACTTTAACTCAATCCTTATACTTCATCTCGGTGCAACTCAATCCTTAGAATTTTGAATTGATTGTAACTCAATTCTTGAATTTTAACTCACTACAATTTGGTCCACTTATTTTTAATTATTTTATAATTTTGTCCTTGCCTTTATTAGATATATAATTTTATTTTTTTAAAACATAGGGATTGAATTATAAAATGGTTAAAACTATAAGGACCGAATTACAACAAGTTAAAATTCAGACATTGAGTTACAACCGAGCCAAAACTATAGGAACTGAATTGCATTATGACAAAGTGTAGGGACTGAATTATAATCGTGTCAAAATTTTAGGATCAAAAGATTAATTTTCCTCTTTATTAAATATAGGGATATATGAAAAAATATATTTGATGCGCCCTTGAAACTAACCACTATTTTATAAAAAGAGCCAATACTTTGCAAAAGACGTTCTGTAGTAATAACCAAAGGGAGGATAATATAAATTAAAATATATTGGGGTTAATAAAGGGTCACCCTCAGTTTTGCAGGTTGGGTTTCTCTCATTATCTTTTTTTTCATTTTTTTTCTCATCATCTCATATCTATCGTTAGATTAAAACAATACATGGTTTAGATTCAATATTTTATAAAATTATTTTTATAAACATAAATAAGTAAATTTAAACTTTTAAAATCTGATCTATATCCTTCAAAATTGCAATCCATAAAAAATAAATAAAATTTAATTTACAAAATATTATAATAATAATTTTATAATATATTAAATCCAAGCCATTCATTTTATGATCTGAGGATGGAGATGAGATGATGAGAAGATAATGAGAGCATCTTCTTCCCAGTTTTGCTCCTTGGATTCTCTTGGGTTAGCAAAAAGAAGACAAAAACCAAAGAAAGAAAGTAATGGAAAAGTGAGCGTGCAATGAGTGACATGGATTTGTGAGGGAATCGAAATCATAAACTTAGTCTAATTCCTAACCAATAGACTAACGTTCAATGCTTTTATACTTTCCAAACTATATAACCAAGTTAGTTAGGGGTATCATCAAAACAAAAGCTACTACTTTTTTTTCCCTCCACAGACCAATTAGAGGAAAAAGATTAAAGAAGAGGCCAGGAACAGAATTGCCCACAAGCTTCCTCAATAATTGATTGAACAAGGACCATTCCCAAGTGTTTCCTTTTTTTAAAACACAGAAAACAAAGATTGAACACAGACTTGTATTATATAAACCTCAATATTTGGCAGCACTTTTTTTTTCATTTAAAAAAAGGAACAACTACATATTACCTCCAGTTTTATATATAACTGAATTACATAGATCAGAAAGTTAGTTTATGTTGATTAAATGCAATAAATATGTGAAAAAGATATTATTTTATCTCAAATACACTCTTATTTATGAAAACTGTGAGTGAGAGAGAATAAATGACAAAAGAGAGGGAAGAAAATGGGTAAAGGAAAAAAAGATGAGAGAGATATGTAATTAATTAGAGGTAAAAATAAAAAAATGAATTAAATTATTAGATAAGAGAAAACTATAATTTATAAATGGATTGGTCCCATCCCAGAAATAATACATAAATATAAGATACAATTTAAAGTGCAAAGAGACTCTACATCTGGAAGAGTAATTTATACCTTTTCCAGTTCTTAATATAAGATATGTTTAGGAAGTTGATTTTAGTTTTAAATGTAAGATATAATTTTAATATTTATCAATATTTTTTTAATTTACCCCTATTGATGCCCCCAACAATAATCTAGGAGGAGAGGGAAGGAAGGAATTAAGGAAGGTGACTTGAGTATTTTTATAAATATATGTTATATTAACTAATTTAACCGATTTCCTTAATTTTATCAAATTAGGTAAATATGTGTTATATTAAGAACATGAGGGGAGCTATTTAACATCAAATAAAGTACTCTCTCTAGTCCGAATTGTAAGATAAAGTTGACTTTATTGGAAAAATTAAGGAAGCTAATTAAATTACTTTAAAATATTTATATTTATATTTTTTCTTCAAATTAATTAATTTAACTAATAAATTAATATATAATTTAATGATATATAATATATAATATGATTAAATAATTTATTTACGATCCTTAATCTCTCTAAAAAAAATAAATTTTATCTTATATTTAAGACTAAAAATAACGTTCAACAATAAATGGTCTAAAGTTTGAAAGTCACTCTGACCTTTTATAATATGCGAGTTCAAATTGTTATTCAGTAGACATCCCTTTCCAAAGAAATTAGAGCATGTTACTCCTCAAGAGGTGGAGGAGTTCGGTGGGTCCCAGTCCCAGGGGATAACTAAGTGATGTGCGAGAAAAATTAAAAAGAAAAAGGACGGCCCTAATGGAAGTAGCCAACTAGGCCCGGATAATTGGAGGGTACGTTGTAGTGACGTGCTGAACTATCCTTGGATGCACATTGGTTCATTTGTAAGCACTCCCTCCCTGAAAGCCACGTAGCAACAAAGTGGGCCACAACTTTTCCTGTTGTACTCTTTGTGGATAAGGGTATGCTTGTGAAACCATAGAACTGTTGTTGCCAGTCAAATGAGTCAGGCCTGTGTGGGCGTACACTTTTATGGCAGGCAAATCCCCAACCCTTGATCCTGTCCAAACCCACGGATAGCGGGTTGAGTCTCAGCCCGTATTATTGGGTTGTTGCTTATTTAATGTGTGTTTGGATTAGTTTTTTTTAATAGCTTTCACGGTTTATGAGATAAGTGTGTGAGAGAAGTTTTGTCTCGGGTTACGTAAATCATGATTTGAAACCATAATTTAGGATGTTACCAAACACACACTTAATTTCAAAAGAAAATTAAGAAGAGTGTGAAATGGGACACAGGTTGAGAGAGGAAGCACAACCCATAAATCCCACTCTTCCATTTGGTATCTCCCAAACCCAGAAAAATCTCAGTCTCTTTTCTTTTTCTTTAAACCAAAATTATTATATATTGATTGTTTGAGGATAATTTGATATTTTTTTATTTATAAACTTTAAAAAATTTGATAACTTTATCTTTTGAATTATGAATTATGTTTTTTGAATTTTTATAAGTGAAATGATTGATGTTAGGAAGACAAATTCGATGACTCATATATCTGTCAGACATCTTAAGAAAATACGTTTTTTTTTTTAAAAAAACACAACGGGCCTTCGGGGTTAGGATTGGGGATTTTCCAACCCGTAAAAGTATGGGCCGCACATGCTCGCACCACATGACCCACGATCTGGCCCCCAATTCCCGGATCTAATTACAGGCAAGATTAAACCTGCTATCTCTAACTTATAGAAAACTTTTATACTACTACCTCCGGCTCAAAATATCACCACCAAATAACTAAATTATGCAATCTAAAAACTTAGTTAAAATTGGTTAAAGACAATAAATATGCAAAAAAAATATAATTTACTTTTCTAAAAAACCCATTTATGGAGAGGATGAGCAAGGAAAAAAATGAGAGAGAATGAGTGAAAATATGGATGAGAGAAACATATATAACTAATCAGAGATAAAATTAAAAAAGAAGCATTAAATGATGAGATAAAATCAAAATGCATCCCATAAAGAAAACCACACCTCTCGCAAGTTTGGCTCTTGTATTTTGAAAGGGAGTATTAGACTACAAAGCCACGAGCACATTATTGTCCATTCTTAACTTTGACATGCTTGTTTTGATCCAAAATACAGAAAAGACGGTATTCACCAAGCATTGTTTTGTTTTACAAGATCCGCTCATAATTGAAAACTCTCAACCACTTTCTCCCATTTCAAGCATGCTTCCTGATTATTGTTGTTTTATTCTCTCAACCTGTATACCATTTACCTAATTACAATCCCTATTCTATTCGTGACTGATGTAGTAAGCTATCCAGTACAGGAAATCTGGTAGACGTTATTTTACCTGCTCTTCCATAAAAATGTACTAGCAAGTTCCGGCATTCACTAACAATCCCAAATAACAAGAGCCAAGTGGGGTAAGAAACCATGAAAAGTTTCTTCGCAGCAAATCAATCCCACGGATCCATATATTATTGCGATTTCTCATTCCTTCCTTCCTCTTTTGACAAAGTTTTGACACTAGGCCGCAATTAGGGCGAGTACAAACAAACTCACAATGCCAGCTCCTTTAAATGCCTAACATGCTACTACTTTGCAAGATACCATATATGGACAATTTTTCATTTTGTCTATGCTTATTACTAATATTACCGAATGCATAAAATATGATAAATCAACAACACAGTTTATCGGGCGTCACTAATATGCAAATGTGTTGAATCCAACCATCTGTAGCTATACGTTTGACAAGGAGACAAGTCCTTTCTAAAATGAACAAAGAAGGGAAGAGAAAGTTAGAAATGTGTGCTTGATATGTTAAAAATGAGTGATACGCTTTCTAACCATAGTTTGGAAAATAGGTTTTTAAGGAAGCTCCTCCCCCAAGTTTAATGTCCGTTTGGATTAATGATAGTAGAAGTGATTCTTTTACAATATGATTTTAATAAAAGTAAGGTAGGATAAAAATTAAATTGTAAATGTGATTTGTGTTTAGATTAACGGAGGCAAAAGTGACTTTTTTTTTTTCTAACTTTAAATCTGTTTGGATTATTATTTGAAAAGCCCATTATTGAGAACACACACATATTATTTGTATATATTTTGATAATTGAATTAAAAAATTAAAATTAAAATTTGATATATACCTTGAAACCAATTAATATATATTTACATTGTATACATTCATATTTCTGCTAAAGACTCATCCCTTCAAACAACTAAACCCAAGACAGTAGGGACTCAGGTCAGCTTACGTTATCTGACAAGAGGCTGAATATTCAACAATGACGGCCGGCCAGAAACTGTCGTGCATAATTCTTTCTTCTCACAAAATTAGTCCCCAGCAAGCAAAAACAATGAAGCAATTTGAACTTCATATTGAAAAATCATCCCAATACAATGAAATCAAATCATTCCAAAAACAAAGAAACTGAAGAACCTGCCATACGGAGACTTCCCAATTAAAGTGCTGATGAAATCCTAGAGCTAGATTTCCACTCCAACCATGGCAAGAAACCATCGCAATCACCGTCCAATATGCCAAGAAAATGGCTAGCTGCTTGTGGACCGAGAGATGACCGACACAGGCTGAGGAGTTGAAGACCCAAGAAATGGCGACCTTACACTATTCCAGCGATGACACCAGCTCCGACGCCCTCAGATCATGACTCCAACTAATGGATCTGTCCCAACTGAGTCGAACGCCCACAGATCGCCACACGACACAACTCAAAACAATAGGTATAAGGAATAAGTGCCTGCCAACGGTCTTCTCCTCTCTACAATATGGAAGCCACCGTGATGAAGAAGCAGGGGTTTTGGGCTTCTACTCAGCCACATTTGGCTTAAAAGTCTAGTGGTTTTCAATGTAAACCCAAACACCACCGCCCAGCCCACTGTGCGTTTTTAACCCAAACCACACAGTTCCCCATCTTCACCGCCTTCCCAAACATTTCCTTATTCTCATTCTCACTCCCACATGATAATACCAATTGAGATGTGTGCGCGCGCGAACCCAGCAACAGGCCTAGAAGCTGCCAATGATGCCGTATTCTTAAGAAACAATTCAAGCGCTGTCCCAAGAATAAGGAGGCAGGGGATTACTGAATTGTGGCCACTGCCGACGACACCATCATATTCATGGAGCCATGAACGAACTTGAGTGATGCTGCTTGATGACGAAGGAGATAATGACACGAGTCTAGCTCCTTTATCACAAGGCTCCAAAAAGATCTTAAAAATCAAGTCATGAATTTTGCCTCATTTACATCTTTTTCTAGTGCATTTCCAACCACATCGCTTGTCAAAGCATTCCAGCACCCAATCTTTTACATATATAGTGGTTAAAATGCCAAAATATATGCCACTTCAAAATTCATAAAGAAAATGCAGATATTTTCCCACTCCCCGTGGATCTTACAAGGCAGAAAACAATGGAGTGCATCCAAAACATTCGGCAACATAGTTTAAATCTGCTGAACCATGTTTAGCAAATGCAAACTCAAAGCAAATAACCTTGATCTCAGGGAAGATGAAGGTATAAGGGAGAAAAACATTACCTCCCACCATCTGCAACCCTGTCACTCTCTCCACCCACCACCCAGTGCCCAGAGGAACAAGCTAAAGATAGAAATGAAGTCACAAACAATGCCGCCAATGACACACTGACAGAGGCGTAAATTCTCAGAGTGTAATGCTCAGATCAGAAACTCACCGGAGACAGACAGACATCAACTGTGAAGGAATTTAGAAGGTCAACTGTTTTGGTTAATTATATGCAGATGCTATAAAGCAATCATGTTCTTCTTGTTTAAACTTGCAGTCTTACACCATTATAAGAAAAACATAGCAAGCAGAAGGTATTTCATTTTCTAGTAGCCTTTCCACCAAGTCATAGATCATCATCTCAGCCACCAATACAGAATTATAAGACTAATGAATTATGCTTACATCATTTCTAGACATTCTAAAATCTATTAGTCAAAGAGGCTCAACAATATTATTACAAGCTAATCTGACAGCAAAATCTCATTGTAATCGTCTCATTATATATTTCTACCTGTTGAGAGTAGAACAAAGGTTCACAAAACTAAAAAAAACAAAGATAACTTCCATTACGTGAAGAGATCCATGACAGCAATGAGAGACCATTATTTACCCTCTGCAGCCATCTTCTTGCGTATCTCATGAGCTGCATTAAAAATGCCAAGAGTAGGCTTGTTGCACACAAAACATTTCTTATTCTTTGCATGATGCTGCAAATGACAAGAAAGCGTTAACATAAAAGAAAAGAAAAATATTAAAATGAAATTAATCTCATGACACATTCTTATTCTCAAGCACAAAATAAAAATAAAAGGGAGGAGGAAGAGGAGAGAGGGGATAGCATAGCTGCATGATTTAATTAACCCAAGTAATCAATCAACCGTAACTTTTACAACGAATAACATTATAGCAAATGCCTATCTAATATGGCACGATAAACCATTGAAACCTTGACCTTAGAATGAAAGCCCAGTAAATGGAAAAATAAACGAATGCTAAAGTATGAACGAAAACCTTCACATTAACAAGAAAATAACATATCTAAAACTTATTTACAAAATCATAGTATTTCATAATCACACAAGAAACAACCAACCAAATTACTCCCTTTGGTCCTAAATATAAGAGCCTTTAACTAATTCACCAAGATTAAGAAAAGTAGTTAGATTTGTTATTTGTAATTAATTTGTCAATTAGTTACTTATATTAATGTGTCAAATATTTGTGCAACTCTTCCACAACTATCCCCGAACGATTAATGAGATATCTTAATTCGTAATGACTTTAAACTAGAAACAATCGAGAATTATATAGGGTATTTTGGTGAAAGAAACATTTAATGCGAAAGACAATTTGGATGAATTTTCATATAAACGACCAAAGCAAAGTGCTCAAAAGGGTCATATTTTAGGACTGCAGGGAGTATCTTCCATCAGCTTTTCTTATTGGCATGTCATAAAATGACCTTATTTTAACCAACTATTAGGACATAGGCATACCTTCAACGCACAATGCTCGCAGAAGTAATGCTTGCAGTTTGTCACAACAGGATCCACAAAGGGCTTCCTACAAATGAAACATGCAAATGGTAATGAATCATCATCTTCTTCATCACTCAAATTGGCACCCTCCTCATCTGAATCCTCTCCTGCAGCCAATCTCATTTTCCTAGCTTTCTCAGCTTCCTCCCATTCCTTCTCCAATTGCCACCCTGACTTGTAATCTCCTCGATCATGCATGAACTTGCACGAATCACCATAACCACAGTATCCGGTCTCCTTGTAATCCTTGCATATGTCTGGCTGATAGTCAAATCTTGCTGAAACTCTTATGTGAGCTGATGCCCTAAGAGGACCATGTGCCCCACCAGCTTTTTCACTAGCAATTGTTTGCTCCCGACGAAAGCCAGCCTTGTAATCTTTGTAACTATTGATGCCCTTGTACAATTTTTCTTCTCTAGAACTAGTGCCTTTACCCTTCAAACTCTCCTCTGCTTGCTTAAGGGCTCTTTCACGAATAGCTCGAGCATCTTTTGAAAACTCAGTTTCAGTCTCAAGAATGGCTGTTGCTTTGTTATCATGCTGAACTTGAATCTCTTTTGAAGACTCGAAATGAAACAGTTGCTTTTCAGGCTCCTCTTGTACTTGAGATGCAGAGCTTTTTGAGGGACCAGTGGAAAAGTACAACTTATTGTCAGGCTTCACCTGTTTTTTATGAATGTGTAACAAAGAGCTTTCATTTTTTGATTCCTCCTCGTTATCTTCTTCATCAACAGTACGTTTTCTTAAATTCTTCTTATTAACTGGTTTCTTGAAGAAATCACACACTGAAAATACAGAAGATGGCCAAAATTATACAGCTTGCAGCAAAACAAACAGCTTTATAAAAGTAGATTCAATGCAAATGCGTAGATTTGCACGGTTAAAGATGAGCCAAATACCTTGCTCGGATTGTTGATTTTCAGTAGATTTCGGCGGGTCACCAGAATCAGCCATGCATGAAAGCTAATTAAACAGCTTCAACCACAACTGGGAAAGGCCAAAGAATTGTAGTGATGAAAGCAACCTTCCAGAAATAGACCGACAGCAAACAACAGCGACAGCCAACGGAGATGGGTGCCTAATAAGTATTTGTCCGTGTATAAATATTTTCTTTAGCTGTAGATAATATATTGATACAAAAAGCGTCCAAGCTTCTCTCCAAAACTAGTTACTTCCAGTAAAGGAGATTATAAGCAATGGGGGAAGGAGTCAATCTTTAACAGGTGTACCCAAAACAAACAAACATCCCGAAATTGTAGAGAGAAAAATTCAGTATTTTAGGAAAATCGAAATGAAATTTTGAAGGGAAATAATAACGATCATACCCTGGGAAAGAGGAAGCCAAAAGCCTCCGAGCAAGAGAGATCGAGGATATGAGATCGATGGGCGAAAGAGCTAGACGAAGATGCCCGATGGCGACGAAGTGAGAAGGACGACAACCGGTGAGGATGTGCGATGAAATTGGGAAGTTGTGGTCGGAGGGCGATGAGTGAGATAGATCGATGAAAATGCAGGACAAGGGACGATGATTAGGAAAAAAAGGAGGGAGATGAAGGTGGGGTGGGGATATTACTCGCAAAGAGAAAACTAGGAAGCTAGCATCGAATCTTCCCGCTTGTACAGATGCATCCGCCTCAATTGATATTGCTCTCGCCGCCAATAACCGAGGCCGGAAAACTGGGAGCGAGGGATTGAGACGAGAGAGAGATCCGAGGTTACGAACCCAAAAATTTAAAGAATAATTGGGCCATTTTGCAAAACTGTAACGCTGTAATGGTCCTATTAGCTAGGCTCTAGGCCTGTCAATCAGACTAAGCCCAAAATGCGAGTTTATGCTTTATATTAGTTTTTTTATAATTAATCTGAATGTCTTTATAGTTTCAATAAATTTTTAATTAAGCCTTATAACTTTTTTTTATTAGGTTCTTATATTTTTATCTGTTTTTAATCAGGTTCTGGTAGTTCTTTTCTTTTTTACCAAGTCTTTATTGTTTCACTAGATTTTTAATTGGGTCCTTTTAGGTTTTTTAAGATTTTAATTTATTAATTTAATTACAAGTTAAATCAATGAATAATATTGAAATATAATTTAAGAATAATAAATTTAAATTAATAATTACATAATTTTAAAAAATAATTAATCTAATTAATTCTAAATTCTTATTTCTTAATTAACTAATTATAATTCAATTCAATTTTTAGAAAAAATTATTATTATTATAATTCAAATTTTATAATTATAAAATAAAAAATAACATAAATATATTTTTAATTAAAAAATTTATGAGGAATATTAAAATTTGAATTATAATAATAAATTTCTCTAAAAATTAATTATAATTATAGTTAGTTAATTAAGAATTAATAATTAATTTTATTAATTTAAATTTATTATTCTTGGATTATATTTTAATATTATTCATTGATTTCACTTTCAATTAAATTAATAAATTAAAATTTAAAAAAACCTATAAGGACCCAATTAAAAATCAGGTTAAACAATAAAGACTTAATAAAAAGGAAAAAAACTACAAGGACTTGATTAAAAACAGGTGAAAGCATAAGGGCCTAATAAAAAGAAGAAGAAGAAAATTATATGAACCTAATTAAAAATTGGTTGAAATTATACAGACCTGCAAATTAATTATTCCGAATTTTTTTAAGGTTGAGAAAAATTGTACATTGATACATTAACATTTAGGAAAAAATACATACAAAGACCAATACAAATAACAAAGGATAGAGAGCTGCTTCCAATTTCAATATTTCCTATAACATATGGGTTCCGAATTTGTTCTTTTTAAAATTAAAAGGAAATGATAAAATTGCCCTTACACATACCTTTTTTAAAAAAAATTAACCCTTCCCCACCGCGTGGCGTACCCCACTGCGTCGGAGCTCCGGTGGTCGACCCCCGGTTGGAATAATTGATATTTTTAAGTAGATAGTTGTCATTCCCATATTCAAAATTGTTATTTTCAAATCCAAACTTGGTAAACCCATATTGAATCTATGGATTAATTAATGTCTATCTTTTCATTTTCATAAGTGGTCATTTTTAAATGGATAGTTGTTATTTCCAAATCTGGAGTTGTTATTTTGACAAGTGGCTGCCATCAGCGAAGCTCCGACGATAAATTTGAAAATAACAACTCCAGATATGGAAATGACAACTATACATTTAAAAATGGCTACTTGTGAAAATGAGAAGGCATGCATAAATTAATTCCTACAATTGATATGAGTTTATCAGGTTTGGATTTGAAAATAACAACTTCGAACAAGGAAATGAAAAGCATTCATTTAAAAATGACCACTTATGAACATGAGAAGGCATGCATGGATTAATTCTTAAAATGAATACGGTTTTTCAAGTTCAAATGTGAAAATAACAACTCTAAATATAGAAATGACAACTACCCTCAAACCCTATCCCTTGCTTCCTCCAACTTACACCCTATGAACTCCATCATTCCTCCGTCCATTGCCACTTGTCATCTGTCAGCTATGGCTTCAACTAAAGACCCACCCTCTCCGATGACCTTCGCAACAAACCCTACTAGGACTTTCGTTGGGAACAAGACAAATGGCATGTTGTCACCAAGGTCTGTGCCTCCAACAATAATCACACACCTCGCCGCAAAACTTACAACTCCTCTGTCTCTATTGTCTCGAACGACAACGACATATTGCCTATCCCATTGCCGCCACGTGCGAAGAAGAAAAAAGGATTGGGTCAATTTTTATAGATTTTTTTATCTTTCAATTTTTTCCCCTATCACTCACAAAACCAGCTTGGTTTTCTTAAATTAGTTTGGTTCTTGGTATAACCTAGATTGTGGCTCAATGGTAGGTCAACCCTAATCCAACCAAAATTCCACAATGAAAATGATTTTCTAATCCGAATCAAGCTATTAGGAAGTTGGGTCAACTACTCAATTAATTGCATCAATTGATCGAATTCAACTTATTATCTGTTCACTACTGATAAGGTTTATGAAAGTTGCTGGCAACATTATTGCCTCGTGTGGTACGCTGGAATTGGATCGTTGGGAATGGAATTTGAATTAAATTCCATGAGTAAAGAGTGTTTGGTACAACAAAGTCAATTCCATCACATAACCCACAGAATTCTAAAAAATTCCATGGATTTGTGTTTTTGCCCCTCCCTTCTCTAAAGGTTTGTTCTCCCCACCCACCAGCACAAACCCCATTGCCGGCTTAAGTGACATTCTCCCCCACAACCTTAAAGGCGACAACAACGGTGACGACAATGGCAATGGAGACATCTTCAAGCCCTCAAGGACACACGACCCAAACTACCCAACCTCCAAAGTAAATGCCATCGTTTTCTTCATCTTGCTTCGATGGCACCTAGAGGTTTCGCTATCACTGTTGTTGCTCCAAAAGTGAAGAAGGAGAGTAGACTTTTCATGGAATTTTTAGAGATAAGAGAGAATTTTTCTAAAATGTCATTACTAGAGATCTCGTAGCTATCGTCGTTGCCCCAAAATAGATATTTTTCATGGAATTAGTTTGGGTACTGGAGGTCTTGCCGTTACTGTTGACTTCTCCAAATCTTCGATTTTTCATGTTTTTAGAGATAAGAGAGATTTTTTCTGGGTTTCTTTGATATGCCTCAGTTTGATTGGATTTGTAATTATTTTTCGACAAAAGTGATGGTGGTATAGATAGTTGGTGGTGGCTAGAGTCGGGAAAACGGGCTGAGCCCATCGGGCCGGCCCTTTTAGGTTTTGAATTTACAAGGGCCGGACCTAAGATTTTTGCTTCAAAAGTGAGAGCGGGCCTAAAAGGGCCGGTCCGTGGCCCTATAGGGCCATAGGCTGGCCCTTTTAGGCCCATATATATTTTTTTTATTTTTTAAAATTATTTATATAATAATATTATTATTGATTTTTTATATTTTGTTAATGATATTGAAAATATTTAGTTGTTATTATCTTTTTTTAGAATTAAGTTTCATAAGAAGATCTTGTATTAATAATTCTAAAATTTAAAAACTTATAAAAGATATTTCTTATTTCATAAGTTTTCTTACCAATTTTGTATTTTTTGACTTATTTTTTAGTGATTATTTTATTTATATCTTGTGTTGTTTATTTTGTTGACTGCTTACACTTTTCAAGACACATTTATAAAAAGTATTTTTAATTTTGTTAAGTTTTCTCATTAATTATTTGTAATTGTGGTATGTGGACAACAATTTACTTTTGATTATGACTTAACGACTGTGTTTGTTTATTGTATGATGCATGTCGTTTACATCATAATTTTGACAACATTTATGTGTTAAATTTAGAATTTCATTGTTGTAATTTTAAAAAAATTGAAAAAAAAGTAAAAATTGTTAAATCTTGTAAAAAGGATTTCAAGCCCTGTAGGCTGGCCTTGACCCTTATGCTTTTAGGCCGAGCTTTGAAAAACAACAATTTTTCTTACCCTGGGCCTAAAAGGGCCGGCCCTTTTAGGCCTTGAAGGGCCGAGCCGACCTTAATTCCCCGCTCTAGTTAGAGCCGGGAAAACGGGCCGAGCCCTTCAGGTCGGCTCGTTTAGGGAAGGGCCATGCTTGTAAATTGTAACCTCCAAAGGAAGTCGAGCCTAAAAGGGCCGGCCCTGCAGGGCCTCGGGCTTGTCTGTTAAGCCCGTTTATATATCTTTTTTGCTTGGAAAGGAAAATTATGTTGCCTTTTTGAATTGCCTTATTGAATATATATGTCACCATGTTCTCATATTGTATAGAGTATGATTTTTGAGTATATTATTTTGCCTAATTGAATCATATTGTGATTTTTGAGTATATTGTTCTGCTTACTTAGAATAAAATCATATTGTGTACTGTTCTGCCTAATGGAGCATGATTTTTTATGGAGATTGTGATTCTTTGACTACTTGAGTCTATTACTCAAAGCGAAGCACAATCAAATGCCAATGAAATTGATGAGAGTGGTGAAGAAGATGAAAATGATAGTCGTCATACTCATGTTGCTTAGAGGTTAGAGTGTTTAGCTTCTTACTTTCTTATGCTTTGGCCTTTGTATGAGTTATTTATGGACATACTTTTTCCTTTAATTATATATTAGTATCTGTGTTTGTTTGTTGCATGATACGTGTTGTTTAAACCTTAAGATAACATTTATGTGTTCAATTATAATTTAATCGTTGTTATTTACAAATAATATCTCTCTGAGGGAAAAAAAACAGGGAAAATAGTTAAATATTGTGAAAAGGATTTTATGGCCCTGCGGACTGGCCCTGACCAGCATGCCCTCGGGTTAGGCCTTGAAGAACTGCAAGTTTTCTGACCCCTAGACCTAAAAGGGCCAGCCTTTTTAGGCCCTGGCCCGTCAAGGACCAGTCCTATAGGGGCGGGCTGGTTCTGATTCCCAACTCTAACTTTGGTGGTGGCTAGGTTTGATCGATTTTTTTTTTTGACAAGAATGGTCATTGCTATGAATATGATTAAAAGGACATTAAGTTTTTACATAAAAATCACACCTCATTTTCGTCTCATATCAATTTCTATATCCATCAAAATCAATTATGCATATCAAATGGGCCAATAAGAATTTAGAGGAGAGGAGAGCAATGTTAAAGTTAAATGCAAGAGGGATGAGATGGTCCAAAAATAACTCAGGAGCACAAAATTGTCGCAAAGGTATCCTTTTGTGGAGCCAATTAAACAAGAAAAGCACTATTGGATTTCATTACTCCAAACAATAATCGGTATTAGTTTTACACTCACAAAAACCATATAAATTACACGAAACTAAATGATAGTATTGCCAAATCTATATATTCACATATAAAAACGTTGTAAGATTTATGTTTTGTAAGATAAGTCCCATAATCAACAACTTGTAAATAACTTCCCTATGTATAACTCATGCGTATTAGTATGGTAAGAGGTGATATTGTAATTAAATAGTCCGTCCAAGTTAAAATCTTTACAAGTTGGTACTATTTCTATCATTTTTATTCATCATTTAATGCATAGGGCAAATGTAATAATGTTCATTCAACATAGTACTATTTGAATTCATTGTTTTTGTTTCAAGAGGAAAAGAATTCAATGTATTTTCTTGGCCAACTTAAATTCACCTGCGCTGGTTCTTGAACTACGTTTAGCCCTTCAATAAACTACCATTTGAGGCGCTAGGTGATATGATGGGCCTAACTGAATCACGAAATTTCCTTTAAGTGACATAGTCTAAAGTGTTTATTTGGGGTAATTTAATTTTAGTTTATAAATATTTTTAAGTTATAATTTACAATATATGATATGAATATATATGAGAGAAGTTTTATTTTGAATTATATGAAAAACACTTACAAATAAAAAATAAATTATTCCAAACAAAGGTAGAAAAAAAAGATAATTAAACGAGTTTCAAAAAGAAGATTAGCTAAAAGCTAAATTGTATTTTATTTTGATTTCCGTTGGTATCAGAGTTTCAATTTAATCCTAATTTTAATTTCAATTTCAATTTCTTGCCTTCCGTTCTCTCAACCCAGATTCTTTCGCCGCGTACTTGCCAATAAATTTTCCATTCCATAAACCCCTTGAGATTTGAGAATGTACATAGTTATATGCCATAATCCAGATTCTCTGCTCAATTTGCTTTAATCCCAATTTCCATACCCCTTCTTCCTTCTTGCTAAGCCTGGTTTTCGATCGATGCATGATTTGTGTTAGCCACTTGATTTGACGCCCAAGCATCTGTTCCCGCATTTGCATATTGCTTCTCTGTGCCCACCACGCTTCTGCTATCGTTGTTGATTCGCCGACACTTCAACTGTGTAGGGATTGAGCCGTTTCCCTCTAGGGTTTTATTTTGATAATCTAAATTCTAAGCTATCCTGTGCTCCCTTTATTATAGTATTTCTTTCCGTATTAGTTTTCAGACCTGCCGTTTTTGGATTCGTTCAGTTGTTCTCGCCTCCGAGTTGGTTTGTATTTTTCAAACGTTACCACTACTGTTTATATTGGTTTTTGTTATATTTATTTTTTGAACTCCAAGATTCATTAGAGAGCAGGTGGGTACTCTGATATCGTTTGGGGGGTTCTATCTGTTTGCCTTTTATCGGGAAAATACCTGGAATTGGTTATACGGGAATTTGCAGTGCTTACAATTTCTTTTAAGCCTCGAAGGAAACGAAATCCTATCTCTGTTTTATTGTATTAGTGCTGGAGAGTTTGAGGGATAATCTACTCTGATGTTTTTATTTTTTCGCTTTTATTGGTTTTAGGCTCGCAGTTATCAGAAAGAGTCTGTTGTGTTGGTGTCTTGTTCTGGGGTGGGAGGCTAACCAGAGAGTTTGAAGGTTGAAAGATTGAAAGCAAAGGAAAAGCTTTGGCTTGCATGGGCGAGCATGATGGGTGGGCACAGCCCTCTGGTAGTCTATTGCCAAATGGTCTGTTGCCAGACGAAGCTGCCTCGGTAATTCGAGTGCTTGACTCAGAGAGATGGTTGAAGGGTGAAGAAAGGACTGCAGAGCTAATTACTCGCATTCAGCCTAATCCACTCTCTGAAGAACGTCGAAATGCAGTTGCTGATTATGTGCAACGGCTGATCATGAAGTGCTTCCCCTGCCAGGTGGGTTATGTGCACAAGCTGACATATTCTGTATCTATTCCTTAGGTTTTCTTTTTTGTTATTACTCACTTAAGAGCTATTGATTTGTAAATCATGCATATTATAACTGCTGCCAAACTGACATGTTAACCATTATTTAGTTCTCTGGCTTCATTATTTTAAAACATCAAGACTTATTTGCACAAATGATTGGTTGATTGTTATTGACTTTTTTTTATAGGTGTTCACCTTTGGGTCTGTGCCCCTCAAGACTTATTTGCCTGATGGGGATATTGACTTAACGGCATTCAGTAAAAATCAAAATTTGAAGGATACATGGGCACATCAGGTTCGTGACATGCTGGAGAGTGAGGAGAAGAATGAGCATGCAGAGTTCCATGTGAAAGAGGTTCAGTACATCCAGGCTGAAGTAGGTTCCATTATAATGCAACGTTTTATCTGCTGTTGATTTCTGTGCTTAACCTGCTTTAAATCTTAAATAATCTAATTCATTGATGGTGCTTGCTTTCTAAATGTGGTTTAGCATCTAGTGCTAAGCTTAGCTTTATAATTACTGCAAGTGAAATTTTGAGGTCTTGTACTGCTCCACACTAACATATTAAAGATTCTGGAAGATGAGAGTATACAATGTGTGAATGTGATCTTATTAATTCAAAAATAAAAATATTGGGTGAAATTATTGCTTAAAACTCATGTATGATGGTCCAGATCATACTTGTGCACGTACACCACCAAGAGAATAACATGGAAGTAGTCAATATATCATGATGATATTACGTTGTGGGTATGGTTTTTTCAAATAATTTGGAATGGCACATCGTTCACCATTTTGTACACAAAAGTTGCACAATGACAAATTATACCATCCTACATAATGTCTGGGGCTTATCTGCCCACATGACAAATGTACACGTCCTTTTGTATTTTTTATACATATTGAAAGAATCAATTGAACGCCAATTTTAGGAAGTTGTATGAATGATCTTTTAAACACACATACCTTATATCATGTTGGAATTTATTATTGATTTATTGTTTTCAGTCTTCCAGAGTTGTGAGTACGTTGGATTTCGGGCATGTTATGTATAAGAAGCTTGATATAGTAGGAGCCATTAAATACAAGTGATATGGATGTAAAAATATTAGGGAAGCATGTGTTGGCTGGAAAAACCATTTCTCATACTAGTAATTAGTAATTACTGAAATTTTATACACTTCAAAGTTGTTGGTCAGGAGATTTATTGTCATGTATTCGTTAGCACCTGTATTCTAAAATGTTGAAAGACAATATATTTGTATCTGAACTTATCATTTTTTTTTTGTTTTCTGATTAAGTTAAACTTGCATAAAAAGCCTTCTTCTTGTTTTTCTTTTTTTTTGGGGGGGGGGGAGGTTGCTTTTAGTAGTATTATGGAATGAACACTTTGCCCTGATTTGTTTATTTTCAGGTGAAGATTATAAAATGTCTTGTTGAAAATATTGTGGTTGACATATCATTTAACCAGCTTGGAGGGTTGTGTACTCTTTGTTTTCTTGGGGAGGTAATTTGGTTCATCATAGAAGCTTCACATCACATCTTTCTTTTTGAAAATGTCACCTTGATATACTTTTTTTGTTGAGTTTGACAAAAATATAATTTTTGCTACTGTAGGTTGATAATCTGATTAACCAAAATCATTTATTCAAGCGTAGTATCATACTGATAAAAGCCTGGTGTTATTATGAGAGCCGTATACTTGGTGCCCACCATGGACTCATCTCAACTTATGCTTTAGAAACTCTGGTTCTTTACATATTTCATGTTTTCAACAATTCTTTTGCTGGACCACTTGAGGTACCAAGAAAGGCATATCTTTTTTAATTTAATGTTTTTGGCAATCTTTATGATGTAGTATTGTTTTGGCTGCTACAGGTATTGTACCGTTTCCTGGAGTTTTTTAGCAAGTTTGACTGGGATAATTTCTGTGTAAGCCTATGGGGTCCAGTACCTATTAGCTCTCTCCCAGATGTTACAGGTAGTTGCAATTGGCTGAGTGTTTCTTCATGATGATGAAAGTAGCCTTGTTTTGCTTATTTTGGTCAGTTTACTTGATTGAAACAGCTGAACCTCCTCGAAAAGATGGTGGAGACTCTCTGCTCAGCAAGTTTTTTCTTGATGCTTGTAGCTCAGTTTACACTGTTTCCCCTGGTGGTCAAGAAAATCAAGGGCAAACCTTCGTTTCCAAGCATTTTAATGTTATTGATCCCTTGCGTGTGAACAATAACCTTGGTCGTAGTGTCAGCAAAGGTTAGACTCAAAAATTTGGATTTAATCCATTTATGGATTTGATTTGCTATTTCTCATGTTTCCATTTGGGTTGCAATGGTTTTTGTGCTGATCTGTCCTAATTGCTAGTTAGTGATTTGGCATTACAGCTGTTAATAATGAATTTCATTAGGCTGAAGTGCTGGATGAATTAAAGATACATGGGAGCTGTTTCTACCATCTCTGTCCCATGATTGCCTCTTTTCTGCTTTAAACTAGTCTTTCAATCTCTTTTTCCCCTTGTTTTTCTGTGGTCCAAAAGTTTATAAAATAACATATAAAGAAAAATTAATGATTAATGATTCTTATAAATGGCTTAATGAAGGATTTTATTATTTAGTGGATATATGGGACTGTGGACATTTTATGGAATGTTGCTGTTTAAATTGATAGTATCAAAAAATTTTGGCTCTTGTATTTAGATTTTAAATAAAATGAACTTTGAATATGTTCACCTAATCAGAATAAAATATAATAATTGTGGGAAAGTCTGTGCATTTTTTTTGGTCTACTTGATATTATATGGATGGAACCAACCTTGTTGAGTATTAGTATCAGTGGTTTATTTGTGCTTAGGCTTTTCCTGAGCAGTTATTATTCTATCCTATTATATTGTGGCCTTTAATATTGCATCAGTGTTATATATTTGCCAGGTAATTTCTACAGGATACGTAGTGCTTTTGCTTTTGGGGCTAAAAAGCTTGCTAGACTACTTGATTGCCCAAAGGAGGACTTGTATTCTGAAGTCAATCAGTTCTTTATGAACACTTGGGACAGACATGGAAATGGGCAGCGACCTGATGCTCCAACCAATGACTTATGGCGTCTGAGATTATCTAATCATGATCAATTACAGGGTTCTGATAATCTCAGGAAAAACAGTCAAAAAATTGATAATATTACTGACCGTGAATACCAAGCTGAAGGGACACACAGTCCACGAGTTGGCCCATCTCATCATGGGAGCTCACTCAAGAGTAATGATGCTTCTACCATATCACATACAGAAAATCTAAAGGCCCATAGAAACCAAAACAATTTAAGGACCTCTGACCAGGTCAGAAGGGAAATCAGTTCTAATCAGGGTGCTTATGTTGATAAGGGTCAGAGAAATGTTAAACCCAGTAATCCAATGGTTGATATTCAAGGAAGATTTCTATTTGCAAGAACCCGCTCCAGTCCTGAGCTGACTGATTCATATGACGAAGTTTCTTCCCAAGGAAGGTTTGCAAGAGCCCAAGAAGGTGGGAAAGGGCAGAATTCCTCTGCAAGGTTGGATATTAATCACCAGAGGAATCTTGAATCTGACATGGCCTCAAGCCATGATGTTAGAATTGATGATATATCTGCTACATGTGTATCGCCCAGTCATGTCCTTGATGCTGCTGCTGATTTAAACAGCGGCTCAGATAGTAATCATGGTGACTCAGGTCCTGGCATAATGGGTGGAGATTTTGTGTCTGTTTCTGGAACAGGAGCATCTCAGATGATGCTTCAGGAGAAGCAAGATCTTTTGAACCTGATGGCATCTTCAACAGCTCATTGTTTCAGTGATCAGGCTCATGTTCATCTGAATTTAGCTCCAGGTCATCGACCACTTCCATTTCCACCTGCAATAGTTGCATCTGCGGGATATGCACAGCAAAATGTGTGTAATATTCCGTTGATTGACGCTTCTTGGGCTGCAAATATGCAGTTTGCTCAAGGCTTAGTCCCTTCTCCATTGACTCCATATTTCCCTGGCATAGGATTGACTTCAAATCGTGAAGGTACGATTGAAACTGGTAGCGATAACTTTAGTGCTGTTGAAATGAATCCAGCAGAAGCCGATAGTGATTTCTGGCATGAGCAAGAAAGGGGTTCTGTTGCTGAGGTTGAAGTTGATAATGGGATTCTGGATGATAAGCAACAGTCAACGTCTGGTAGTTATACCTTTGTGTCATCATCCCAAGTAAGCAGCTCTGGTAGTTCTGTTAGAAATCAACAAAAGTTCACTAAAGAAAACAGAGAATTTACAAGAGAAGAGCCCGTTGATACTTTTCAACGTCAAGATGGCAGAGGAAATGAGGTTTGTTTCGATGATAGAATGACAAGTTCTAGGTTAACCAGTGCTCCTTTAAGTTCCAAGAGTAAAGCTTCCTCCGAAAGCTCTTGGGAAGGACCACCAACAAAGTGTTCAAAATCAACAAAGGAAAAAAGAGGTAGGAAGAATATCCCCTCAGTGGTATCAACTGGTTACGGGAAAGGTAAGGATGTGTCGGAAATGTCATCTAATCTGCTGGATGATGAAAACGGAGAAAGAACTTCTCTTTCAACAACTAATATGGCAGAAAGAAATACAGGTGCCCCAGCCATTGCTTCCACGCATGTTCATAGGCATCAAGTACCTGGATTTGAACCAGTTCAGACTTGTAGGTCAGACTCACTGGCACCTATAACTCCAGTGCTTTTAGGCGCAGGTTCTCGCCAAAGAGCAGTTGATAATTCTGGGGTTGTTCCATTTGCTTTTTATCCTACAGGCCCTCCTGTACCCTTTTTAACTATGCTTCCAGTGTATAGTTTTCCGACTGAGTCAGGCACTTCTGACACATCAACAAGCAATTTTAATGGGGAAGAATTGGTGGATAACAGTGATTCTGGTCAGAATTTGGAATCATCTGAGGGGTTTGAGCAGCCTGAGGTTTCAAGCCTTCCTAATTCTATTAGAAGGGCTGATTTTGAGTCATCAGAGATCAAGTTTGACATTCTTAAAAGTGATTTTGCGAGCCATTGGCAAAATTTGCAATATGGACGGTTTTGTCAAAACTCAAGTCATCCACCTTCAATGATCTATCCTTCACCTGTGCCTCCTGTTTATTTGCAGGGTGGTTTTCCTTGGGATGGTCCTGGAAGACCCCTCTCAACTAACATGAATCTTTTTGCTCAGCTTATGAACTATGGGCCACGATTAGTTCCTGTTGCTCCTCTTCAATCGGTTTTGAACAGACCTGCCAATATTTACCAACGTTTTGCAGATGAGATGCCACGTTATCGTAGTGGCACTGGAACATACCTGCCAAATCCTGTAAGATTTGTCTCCAAGAAACTGAGTAATTTGTTTGGTGAATTTCTTACACACACATCTAAATATAATTGGAGAAGCCCAATAACACGTGCAACTCTAATAGTCTTCTTTCAGGAAAATACAAGCTACTTGTCCGGTTATTAATGTAGGACCTAATTGGGGAGTTGATTTTGATCTTAAATGTAAGACTTATTTTATATATTTACCAATTTTTTCCCAAATTAGCCTATTGATATTCCTTCAATAGTAATCAAGTAGGAGAAAGAATGAGGGAATTAAGGAAGATGATTAAGGTTTTTTAGAAAAAACATGTTATATTAACTAACTCAACTAACTTCTGTAATTTAATCAAAGTAGGTCTCACATTAAGGATTAAAGGAGTATTATTTTATATAAATATTAAGTTGGTGAAAATTTTTAGTTCTTTTTATTAATCAGCCAAGCATTCGGGTAATCCTATGTGTTTAGTTTTTCACATCTTGCGTATTACATATGTTACAGTCTACTTATGGTCATTCTATTTTGACATTTTATATTATTATGCCTTTTGTTCATTTACTTCAGAAAGCTTCTGCTCGAGATCGAGAATCTACAAACCGAAGAGGAAATTCCAACTATGAGAGAAGTGAACACCATGGCCACAGGGAAGGAAACTGGAATGTTAGCTCAAAGATGCGTGCATCTGGACGTGGTCATAATCGCTTCCTAACTGAGAGGCCAAACTCAAAGCCAGAGAGGTTGGCAACAAGTGAGAGCCGAGCTGAAAGGCCATGGCGGTCACAGAGACAACACTCCTCCATGTCTTACCACACTCAGAATGGTCCGGTACGCTCAAATTCCTCACAGAACAGTTCTTCCAATGTGGCATATGGGATGCATTCTCTGCCTGGCATGAACCCAGTGGGGTCTCGTCAAATGGACCAACATTGCCATCCGTTGTAATTCTGTTCCCTTAGGACCAAAGAGAATATTCAAACGAGTCCAAGACCATGCGATAATGAAATGATCGCATGCCTACAAAACTCATGTCCATTTTTTAGGTGCTTCATGAGTATTTTTGATGAATTTATGACACAATGCAACCAGCAATCAACAAGGTTCATAATTGGAAAAAATGGTACACATGTAATGTTCTATTAAAGAACCTAATGGCAAACACCTATATATCTGATAGCGCTGAAAATTTGTTGGATAGGACCCCTGTAATTTTTACACTACATGAGGAAAGTAACTGTGTATTTCTTTCCAGGTGACATTGATTGTTTTGTCAGATCAGTGGCCAGGGAGCGAGTACAAGTTGAACGAGGAGGATATTCTGCCTCCTTAATAGGACCTGAGAGGCAAGTTGAATGGAGAAAACTACAATGAGAAATCTACCCTCCATCAGACTTGATTAAGAAGATTTATTTGTTCGAATTACAATGGATCTTTCATGTGAAAGTTGCCTCTTTTGTGGCCCAGAATGTTCCATGTACATTTACCAAGCTATTAACCAACTTCCTTTATATTTGTTCCTCTAACACCTTGTTCAAAGCATGAAGCCACAGTGACAAGCCTAACCTGGCGATTTAATAGTTTGCCATTGAAGGTAGACACAGTTGTAACACTATCATCAGAGTAGAATCTGGTCTTTAGGTTCAGAATTTAGTTCTCTTCTTACCTAGTCACACGTTTTTCCCAGCTACTTACCTTCACAGTGGAGTAGAACATTTGTTTTAGAGGATGCAGTAGATCTTCGTCGAATCTTTATAGCACCTTTTACAGTGTAGCAGTAACAATATCAGAAGATAATAATACAGTCATTAAAACTCATGTATCTCCATTCTCAACTCCTTTTTTAGTATTCTTTGGTTTTGCCAGGTTTGTCTTATTCCTTTCAGATCTGTTTGGTTCATTTACCATATCACTTATCAGGTCAACAAAAAATTTACCATGTCACTCCTAGACTGCTCCTCTCAATTAAAGTTTCAAGTTGATGAATACATGTTTCTACATTTAGTCCTTAATATAAGAGCTAGTTGATTAATTTGGGTATATTAAGGATGTTAATTATTTGTATCAAATATAGGTTGGTTTTCCTAAAATATCATTTTTCTTCGTGACTAATCTTTGATAGAAACCTCTTAATGTGTGTAATAAATAGAGATACTTCACGGAAAAATTATAAATTTAGGAGACAAAATAGATTGGGGTTTTATATATAGAACTAAATTCAATATTCAACAAACTTTTATATTAAGGATTCGAGCCAGTATACCTTTTCTTCTTAACTAACCTAAGCTCAGTTGATGTCCAGATATTTGAATTCAATTTCCTCTTGTTTGTGACAAATATGGAGGCCTTTTTTTTTCAAAATGTTTTCTTGAATATATATATATATATATATATATATTTATTTGCTGAATGGAACTGATTACTGGTGGTGTTTTAGATATTTACATGAGACGTGAACTTCAATTTTATGAAGTCGTCAGACATGTATGATGTAACCAATCCCATGATTAATAACCCAAATTACTGAAATGGATATGCGTGAGAGCCGAAGAATATTATATGTTATTAGATTTTTTTTTTTTTGGGTTTTGGAAGTTAAAATGGTATTTATATGTCTTTTTCTCAAGTAAAATTCACTTTTTAATCCTTCTTATAAATGATTACTACAAGAGATTGCGTTTATTTTAACAAATTATTATTCTCTGCTGTGCATCACCACACCAAAACTTAGAAGTTTGAAAATAATAGCAGCGTACTATGAAAGCTTAGTTAAAGACATCAATATAAAAAGATGACATCGATGAAAATAAAATACGAAAATAGGAGTAGATGAACAAGAATTCCCCTTGCAAGGGTATTACTTAGTCCATTAGTATATTCGAACAAATATCTAATCTAAATATCCAACGTCTTTAGCTCTTCCCAGTCTTCTCTGGTAATGAAGGCTTTTATGCCTAAGACAACGGCATGGTTGTTGCCCACTTTACACATAAATTAAAACAAAATCCTTAAACCTACCAATCTGTCATGTTTGTTTCTTGTATATACAATAGGCATGCCTCCCAGTTAGTACCACTAGCTGGCTTTCGTTCTCTCAGTATGCAGAAAACACAGGCAAAATTAGCCTTAGTTTTATCTGCATAAGCTGTTTGTGTTAGCTCTTATACCAAGCTTCTCTTCCACTTAGCGAGACGTTTTAAGAAAAGCAGAACATCATCTGGATCACGCAGAGAATAACAAGCTTCTGTCTCCTTAGCTTTTGAAGAAACAATGATTGGAAAACCTTGTCCGCTGTGTCTTATAACCTGCACACATGTTAAAATACCCTTTTGTCTCAAGCTTACATTCAACTTAGATTTACTTGCTACATGGTACAAAGATGTTTTCAACTAGAGACGGTAACAAATTTAAAACACTCCCATGAAATTAAAACAAAAAAACATCATCAAAACATACCTTAAAAGCGTCTTCATCAGTTGTATCATCACCTATGTACAGTGGTACGATCTTTTCAAAGTTGTCAAACCCAAAAGTGCCTAGCAAATATTGCACAGCACAACCTTTATCCCAACTTATATTTGGGCGTATTTCTATAACCTGTTTGAAAATTTTTGTTTAAGGTCAAAGCAAAACCATACAATATGCTTTATTACTTATGAATGATTAATCCAATAACTTTTGTCTGTACGTTCCTAAGATTCTTTTTGGGAAAATGAATATTTTGGTCCTTATAGTTTTGACTGGGTTGTAATTCAGTCCTTACACTTTGACTCGGTGTAACTCAGTCCCTATAAATTTGACTCGGTTGTAATCCAGTCCCTGAATTTTGACTTAACCATTTTATGATTTAGTCCTAATGTTGTAATTCAGGGACTAAGTTACAACTAAATTACAACTGAGTCAAAACTATAGAGATTGGGTTGTATTAAGCTAAAATATAGGGATGGGTTACAACTCAGTTAAAACTACAAAGACTAAAAGATTATTTTTTCCTTTTTTTAAGCATATAGTGACTGCTGCTTGAAGATACCTTTTTTCCTCCTGATATGTGAAAATTGGGGTAAGCTTCCATGATGGACTCCACCATCTTTCTGAGAATACCAACTTCCTATAAATGATTTGAAAGCAACAATATTAGCATCTGAACAAGAATTATGCTTCTCACATATTTTGCATAAGGTTTTTTCAATCAGTTTTTCTAGATCTTGTATAGTCTGAATATTGATGTTACCTTTTCATTTTTCACAAGCCTGTAGTGTACAGAAATGCAGAATATATTGTCCTCTATCTTGGACCCCTCTACTCTTAGAACATTTTCTTTCAGAACCTGAATTATCTGCCACAGATTCGTACTTTGTGAGAAAGTTGTGTTAAACTTCACAAGATGCATGCAATTTGTTCTTGTTATTTGAAAACCAAAAAAGGAAAAAAAGGGACAATTAATTTGTAAGCACTTATAGTTTCAACTACTCTCTCGGGGTCCTTAATATAGCACCTATTTGGAATTTGATCTTTGTTCTGAATATAAGAACTAATTTTCATATTTGTCAACATTTTTTTAATTTACCTTTGTTAATTGCCTCCTCAACAATAATCAAGGAAGAAAGAGAATGAGGGAATTAAAGAAGATAATTAGGGTGTTTTAAAAAATACATATCATATTAACTAACATATTAAGAATTGGAGGGAGTAATATCAAATCATATCCCTATAGTTTTTTTCTTTTTACCAAGTCCTTATAGTCTTATTTGATTTTTAATCAAGTCCTTATAGTTTCGTATGAATGATGAAAAGAAAAAAAAAAAACAAAAAGAAACTACATGGACCTGATTAAATATAGGTGAAACTTTAAGGACATAATAAAAAAGAAAAAAAAAACTAGAGGAACCCAATTAAAAATCAAGTGAAATTGTAGGGACATTTAATTATCCCAAGGGGCAAAAAAGGAAAATTACCTCCTTGATAGTTGGGAGGAATTCTTGTGCAGGATGAAAGTGAACTACTTGATTACCCTAAAAAGGGAAAATCTTATAAGAAAGCTATGAAACAAAACGAGCATCCTTTGAAGAGCCTGGTAGGTAAAAAGGTAAAGTTTAAGGAACCTAACCTTTTCATCAACAGCCTTAGTCTGATGTTTCTGGTCTTGAGATTTGGAAGAGCCTTTTGGGGTTGATATATCCATCCCATGACTTCCAGCATAGTACACATTTCTCAACCTCACAAATTCACTTACCTACATGCATATATGTCAAAGGTAATATATTGAATTGTAAATAAGAAGACATTAAAATAATGCAGTATAGGAAATTAACAATTCTTAAGCACACCTTTTTTCTACTCCTTCCACTGACAATTGCTGTAGGAAAACAAGAAGCAACTTCATTTACTGCTGTGCGCATCTGCAAAATGTAAAGTTAGGAGGAAATCAAAAAACAAAGCAACAAAAATAGTCTAAAAGTAAAATAATTAAGTCTAAGTGAAGACTTAACATTATATAATCAGTTTCTTTGATAATAATAGTGTTACTGATGAATTTGGTGTTGTTTGGAGATGTGGAAATTAAAGCACTTACAGCATCAGTCATATGAGCTTGATCAGGGTCATCAACAATGGGAGAGAGAGTTCCATCATAGTCCAAAAACACAACAACCTCTTTTTCCTTAGCAATGCTCATCATTTCCTCAAACTTGTCCAATGCAGATGGATGCTTTTCCTGTTTGCCCCACAACACAGGATTACTTCACTCGCAAGTAACTCAGAAAAACCATAGAGAGAGACTATTAGATTTTTCATATATTAGATTTGTCTTTCTATCAAAATAACTTAAGCTTATTTGAATGGATTTCAAATAACACTATCAAGTCTACGATCTTAACTTTTTTTCCTTCGTTGGGACTTGTTATTAGATTTGTTTTTATATCAAAATAGCCTGACATTATAAAATGCGTTTAATTTAAATACATTATTCCAAAGCATACCTTGGCTTAGGCATTCTCAACTGCTGCAAAAATCGTACTTACTTAATGACTTAGAGCTTATGTTCTGAAATAATAATACCATCTAATCCATTTAAAGAAAACCATGAACAGAAAGAATACTGAAGAGAAATAAGAGATAGATTTTTTTTTTTTTTTTTTCAAAGAGTTTTGACGCAGATGATTGATTGGATGAGAACAAGTTTTAGAGCTTACTAGCCATGAAGCGTAGGAACACAAAATCTGTCCTTCTTCATTGTCTTGCAAGTCAGATACTAGGATGGAGTCGAGGTTCGAGTATGCTGATGATGATTGAGGTTCGAATCCCATTGCAGAGTTCAGAATAGAATCTTTCAGAGGGAGAGACCTGTACGTAATTTATCAGTCTTAGCTTTTCGAATCCATACAATATACTTGTATAATCTTCCAAGTCTGTTATTGTTTGATTTTCATGCATTTGTTTATTATGGTATTATACTATCAACATAATGAAAATAGTGATTTGTCTTCGCATTGTTGGATAATAATAAAAAATTCTTCTTATAATCACTTTGAGCGGGTATAAAAGGTTGGTCCTCACAGGCCGCCCTTTTTGGCTTGGCTCAAGAGAAACGTTCATTTTTTGAGGCCCGACCCTTAAAGATAAGGGTTAGGATTGGCCCTATAGAGTTCAAACTATTTTAACAATCTTTTACTATTTTTTAGTGTTTTTTTTAAAAAATAAAATTACAATAATAAAAATCCTAATTTAACATATAAATATTATCAAAATTAATATGTAAACGGTACACATCAAGCAACAAATAAACATAGTTACTAAGTCATAATCAAAGATAAATTATTGTCCACATACCACAATTATAAATAATTAATGAGAAGGGTTAACAAAATTTAAAATACTTCTTATAAATATGTCTTAAAATGTGTAAGTAGCCAACAAAATAAAGAACACAAGATATAAACAAAACAATCATTAAAAAAATAAGTCAAAAAATACAAAATTAATAAGAATACTTATGAAATAAGAAATATCTTTTATAAGTTTTTAATTTTTAGGATTATTAACATATGATGTTCTTATAAAATTTAATTCTAAAAAAAATAATAACAACTAAATATTTGCAACAACATTAACAAAGTATAAAAAAAACAATAATATTATTATCATATAATTAATTTTTTTAAAAAACATACAGGCCTAAAAGGGCCGGCCCTTGGCCCTACAGGGTCAGTCCTTTTAAGCTCTTGGTTCTGTAAGGCTGACTCTTTTAAGCTCGCTTTTACTGTTGAGGCAAAAATCTTAAACCTAACCCATATAAATTCAAGATCTAAACTGGCTGACTTAATGAATTTAGCCCGTTTTCTTGGCTCTATAATGATAATGACCGACCAAGGTCAGTTACTTGGATTAAGAGCATATATGATCGATCTCGTGATAGTTGATTCTTCCAAGTTTATAATTAATTAATAATACAATATAACACTTATATTAAGTGGTATTGGTATTACCCGCAAAAAAAGTAAAAAAACTCATTCTTGAGAGTTGAGACTCTCTGTAATTTATCAGGGGAACCCCACGTAATTTAATTTAGTCTTAATCCAAAATTTTCATATTTTTGGATAATTATTAAAATCAACAATCACATATAGACGCAAAAATAAGAAATTAAAAAAAAATTGAAGCAAGAAGCTGAAAATTTTTTAGTGATAACCTGTTTGACAATGTATAAAATGAAAAGAAAATCAATACGAACAAGAAAAGAGAGAAAAGTAGGATAGAACTATCCTAATATATTAAGTAATGAGAAATAAAAGAAGGAAATATAAATCGAGACCCTAGAGAGTGGGAGTTAATATATAAAGTTATGAAAGAGACATTATTATTTAGACAAGGACTATGAATTCCACTAAAGAAGAATTAGAATAAAAGCTCATGATCTTTCTCTATTGAAAGATCATTTACCTTGAAAGTATTCCCTATTATAATATATTATCTTTTTGTTAAAAAAAGATTATGAGATCTTTAGGGCACATATATTCTTGTTTGCTGTTGCTACAGCAAGTATAAAATATATATATTGATCGCCACGCACCAGAGGAAAGAAAATATATATATTCATCTCTCTCATTGTGTGTGTTTTGAAACTAGGTAATACATAAATATATACATGTATGAATGCAGCAAATTAATAATTTGGCAAAAAAAAAAAAAAAAACTCTATATCATAATAATAAAATGCTTGGATATCGATCTAAAGTGCATGCTATATTTTAGAAAGTTAAGTACATAAATATCAATCATTGATAAAGAGTTGTGTTACGCTGAACCAAAAGAAAAAGAAAAAGAATTGTGTTATTCAAAGTTTTAATTAGGAAACACACAATATCTATATATATGACCAATAAGATTCTATTTATGCCTAAGATAACATTGTTGAAATACACACACACGTACTCCCTCCAGCACTAAATATAAAATCGATTTGATTTTTTTTGGAATGATTAAGAAAATTAAATAGTTAATTATAAAATATGTCATATATTATTTAATTATATATCAATTTATTAGTTAGATAAATTAGTCTGATATAAAAAATAAATACATATATTTTAAAATAATTTATTTAATTTTCTTAATCTTCCTACAAAAGTTAACTGGGTAGTATATATGTACACCAAGTGTATAGACATCTCATCATTTATATTTATAAAGTGTTAAAATGTAATATAAATAAATACAGAAAATAGGTACCCAAATGTTTTTTATATAAAACTTCAGTATTAATATTATCAGTGTATGTAACAACTACATTATTTAATTGTGTCAGGCGCTCCTTCTAGAGAAGAAAACCCCTAACAATGTTAAGTTAAATTTAACGGTTTTGTGCTAGATGCTTCACTTTTAATTCCTTGCTTGTATTTTTACCCCCTTTAAAACATAATTGTGCCAGATGCTCTTTCGTTAAAAATATATTGGTAAATTTGTTCCTTAACCCTATAAACAATGCAACCTATTGTTTAAGCTTTGAATCCACGAGTCTAACTCTACTTTATATGTATGTTATATATTATTATTGATCCTTCATGCATATGGTTCTAAGCACAAAAACTGATCTAAAAGCCAAAGCTGAAGAAATTAAAGATATATATAACCAACACTAATTCCCAATTATGTTATGAGAAATTTACCCCTCCCAAGATTTTGTCTGTGAGGAAATGAAAAACTTGACTGGATAAAAAGAAAAGAATCGCCAGAAAATTAAACAATATATATAATGGAAGAAAGAAAAGAAATCTCTTGTAGAGACCATGCTATTTTTTTTTTTATCTGATCAGTTTCATAAGTAATCTGATTATACTTTGTTATATATACATCAGAGTTCATTAGGTTTACCGTAAGAACCAAGCGCACAAATATTCTATCAATTATCTTTCTGAGTAAAACTGAACTTAAAAACTTAGAGAAAACAACAACACACACACACACACACACACAAAAACCGAAGACATGTAGCAAAGCAATACTCACAAAAACGATGTAATAATAAACATTATTATTTCATGTGTTATATATACCTATAACTAGCTAGCACTGATCTTTTTCACTCCTAATAAATAATTAAGAGGAATAGAAAACGAGGACAAGCCATGATACAAAGATAAAAGAATTGAATAGAGATTAGAAAAGGAGACTTACAATGGGAATCCAGTTAGGTTAAGAGAAATAACTTAGTCGTACGTAGTGACTGAATATATATAACACAAACTCAAAGCAGGTCGATCAGTGACTTCGAGCAATATATGGCGCCAACACACAGGCTTTAAAACAGAGAGACTCAGAAGAAGAAGAAGAAGAAGAAGAAGAAGACACATCCATGGAAAAAGACAAGAGGAAAAATATTGGGTTATAGAGAGATATATATGTGGCAAACTGTCATTTGTTGTCTGTATTCAGCGGTGGCGGAACTAGTTTTTTAGGTTTATTTTCAATGTTAATTAATACACAACTTCTAGAGGTCCCTTTAATTTCATTAAAGTTTTGATTAATTGATTTGGTCCATTCCATTTAATTTCAAAGGAAACACCCAATTTTTCTTCTTTGGTTTTTTTTTTTTTTCAATTCTGATTAAAGCTAGGTTAACAGCAATTTTATCAATTTTTGAGTTCGTTGACTGTGAATTTATTTAAAATAAATAGTACTTTAACTTTCGTCACCACCATTTATTTAAAACGGGAAAATCAAATCTTTTTCTTTTTTAAAAAAAACTAAGTATACCAAAAAAAGGTGTCTAATCATTTTAATCATATACTTGTAAAATTTGCATAAAACTATATATTATTCGTTAATTATAGATAGTATGTTATACCTAAAACTTAATCTAGTCATTTCAACAACAAAGTTGCCTAAATTGTTTACAAGAAGAAATACTTGAAAAAGAAATACTAAATTGTATACCTTCAAGATTTGACAATAATTAAGGTTGATTTTGCATGCGTAAATTCGAAATCAAGGCATTAATTCATGCGCGTGCTAATATTTGACAAAAATAAATTTCCAAATAATTGTGGATAAGTACATTATTTGCTGACACATGGATGTATCATGCATGCATTGATATTAAATGGTATTAAATTTTCTCACGACTCAAAGAAGATGGTATATATGTTAATACACAGGGATAGGGAGAATGACAGAATTTGGTTTTTGCAAAATATTAGAATCCTAATTTTTTTTTTCAGTTTTGATCACGCTTAGTGAGTTTATATATGAATTTTATAATTATTTTTTGAATATGATAAATTATTAATGTTGATAGATTTGATTTCAATTATTTAGATTTTAAATATATTTAAATAATTTTCATTTTTATATTTTAATTATTTAATTATATACTATTAATGTTTATTTATTAATAAAAATAAAATTTTACAAGTTTGTAATTTGAGTTCATAATACGTATTTATATTCTTGTCATGAGTTTATTTAAACTCGTAAATTTGTCAACCTTATCTATACAAGTGACAACTTCAACTTAACAAATAGCAATTTTGATTTCTCTTTTTTGAAATCCTAACTACTACTAAAGTGAAGAGTGAAGATAACAATTTCACTTATCAACCAATTGTTGAATAAAAATAGTGTCATTTGTTAATATTTTTATATTATACTATATAAATAATATTCTCACATCCTTATCTTTGAATATGAAACAAATAATATAGCAAATTACAAAGAATACGATTAGAAAAGATAATAATGCATTATGATATTAATCCGGCAGCATGATCAATCAATATATTATAAAATTTATAGGAAGTTGTACCATACTATTCATAACCTGCCAATAATGTTGGGCACCTCATTGTATGCGAAATATAGGACCTAAATACATTTAGTTATATCTTAATCCAAAAGATATTAAAATAAAATATTGTGCTCTAAATATTTAAATTGCGTTCAGGCGATTCTTTTGTTGTTGTGATGAGTAGTCTAGCTTTTCTTGTATCGATTAATTATTTTGTTTATGCAAAATAAAGTTACACTTATAATATTATTACGGGAAATTATATATGGCTTCAAGTTAATTGCAACCGATCGATTATATTGACCAGCAAAAGGTTACATCTTATTAGTGCTCTTATTATTATTATTATAATTATTATTATTTTTTGCCCAATCGTGCTCGTCTTAATTAGTTAACAGTTAAATTCACGATCAAAAGTTCACAAGTCACAACCGCACACTTTAAAATATTGAAGATTTGAAAATAAAGAGTGACAAAAAGAAAGATATAAAATAAATGAGTGGGAATTATATATACAAATTAAAAAATGTTATCTTAATTTAGACAAAAAGCTCACTTTATGATCAACTACACACCTCGCCTTCAATTCTAACAAAGCATCATATAATCAACACGACATTAAAGGGAACAATAAATTAAAAAGTATGTTGCTTGATTCTTTGATCCGAACATATGTTTTTTTTTTTTGAAAAAAAATAAGAGTTCAAAACAACAATACAATGTTGTCTTGTACCCCCACGCACTCACATTTAGATACAAATAATCCAACCAATGCCCATCATGTTGGGTCCATTTAATAATTAATTAAGTAAAGATGGTGAAAGTACCTTCAATCTATATAATTGAATTTTTTTATTTTAATTAATTAGCACTTACGTCCCAACAATTTAGAATATATAGTTTGGCATTATATTATTTTCCTGCATGATGGAGTGCTATTATTCATCTACCAATAAATATATTAGGCACTATATTCACCTTGTGTGTATGTGTTACATTATTATTATGTTTTTAAATAAAGCCTTGAGTATTTTAAGTTTTTAACACACCGACGTGATTATGAAAATACCTGTGAGAAAAACAAGTAAGCTATTTTTGAGTTCTGCTGTTTGACTATAAACCCAAGAAATTGATCCTAATTTGGAGACAAATCCCAACTTTGTTACAAGTCACGAATTTAAGTTTTCCAAAGAAAAATATTTTTAAGGTGAGTGAACGAGAGAGTAATAGTACAGGAGAATGATCGATAATATATACATTTTATATATGTTTATTTGTTAATTATCTTTTTGCTTTTGTTTTTAACTTTTGGTTATTTAGATCTATGTGTCACTGAAATGCATGTCCTATAAAGTATTACAATATTGGTTTTTTTTTATCTGATAAAATATTTTTTTTTTTTTTTTGCCAACAAGGATATCATTAATAAATAGGTGTCAAGTTTACATACATACAATACATCAACTTGAACCTTCTCCCTTGTCTGACATATCCTTTAATATAAAAGTTAATAAAGTCAATGGAGGTCTGAACACCCAATCTATTGGGCAGGACCCATCCAATGAAGCTTTGGCAACCCAATCAGCTACCAAATTTGCTTATCTAGGAACTAGGGCTGAGCAAGGAACCCAGAACCCACGAGCCTGCCCATAACCCAGTATAATTGGGCCAATTTGAGCCCACCCAAAATGAACCCATAATGGGGCGGGTTTCAACCCGCACATTTAAGACTTAAATGGGCGGGCTACAGGCACACCTTCGGGTTGCCCATACCCACCCATTTAATTTTTTTATTAGCCTTACCTTGATTGTCCCTCCCTCATTTGGTCATTCCCTCCCCAACTCAAAATAAGATTTGTTTTCTCTTAATTTGTTTTGTACAAAAAGATTTAGCTTATAGAGCTACGGACCCTCCTCAAGTGAATCTGAAGATGATGGTGAAAACTGAAGCATGAAGATTCAATGGAAAAATGCCATTTTGTTAATAGCTGTAGTTGTAATGTGTTAATTTAAAAGTTAGAGTTTGTTTAAATTTAGGTTCTTTTGTGTGAATTGTGATTATTGAACTTTAAAGATTCATATTTCAGAATTTAAATTGATTGCATGATGGATTTGGATAGAAAGATTGATACTTATGTGAATATACATGCTTTTTTTTTTCTTCCAAAAAAATAAACAGGTCCAATATAAATGGATTACAGGTAATCCAGTTAGCCCGCCCATTTATTGGTTAGCCCATTTAATACTGGTTAAATGGGTTGAGGTATGGGTATGGGCTAGCCCATACCCATATAAAATTAAATGGCCGGGCTATGGGTTTAACCACGGGCTGCCCAACCCGCCCATTGCTCTCCCCTATTAGGAACCCATGTAAAGAAATGGTTCCGACTAGTACTCCTTGTAATAAAGATTTTCTCAATGATTATATCACACTTCCAATTAAGAGACATATATCCTTCATTTAGACATTTAATTAGGGATTGGTTATCTGACTCAAAATATACATCCTCTAATTGATTCTCTACTGCATACATCATTGCTTCTTACATTGCCATATAAAATATTGGTCCTTGAGGATATGGGTTATCCCAAAAAGGCTATATATAAAAATCACTTGTGCCGTGCAATAGAGACATTTACCTAATTGGGTTGTTAGTCAGCATTATAAATTCCTCGCCACTAGCTAATTAATAAATTTAAGTGATTTTCTCTCAACTTTGTAATTGTACATACGGACGTACTTAATAACCTTTAAAGGCTAGTAGAGTATACATGCGTACATATACATATATATATATATCGTCTTCAGTCTACAAGAAAAAAAAAGTTAGTTAATTACATGTTCCCCTGACCAGTCAAAAAATAATTAGGTACGTTTAATTAATTTCATGCATTACCAAAAAAAAAAAGTTAATTTTCAAGGCATGAAATAAATAGCAAGACAAATTGTATAGTACAGGAAATATAAAAAAACAACTAAGTAGAATTTAAATAAGAAAAGTTGTCAAATTATAATTTATTGACATTGAAAAGTAGATCGATGTGATTTAATTAGTCTATAATTAAAGAGAGTCGCCTAATGGGTATGTTAAGTGGACAGACCTTACAATCTAACAAGGAATCTGCATGCTTGATCCCTATAAATTTTTTGTACCCAAGAAAATAACAGTTTAAAAATATTAATTAAAATGCTTTCTCAGTAATTGGTCCTGCTGAAATTTTTCGTGCTCACGCCTGTGTTTATTTTTTATTATTTCTTTGGTCAAGATACTGGTCAACTGTTTATTTGTTAAACTTTTTTTTTTTGACATACTTCGATTTAACATTTATTAATATTATTTTTTTAACAACTATATATCACATATTTAATTGATTCTACATAGCCATTGGCAAATCAAGATTTGGGTATTGTTAGGTTTCTCTCACAATTTATTATATAGTTTTATATATATGTGTTTTAAGGTTTGAGGGTGATTATAATTATTTGGGGATGACATTAACATTCCATATTGCATCCACAAAAGTTGATAAATAATTAAGCAGTGGTTGGAGCAATTGCATGCACTCTATATATATACGTATTATAAAATCATCAGCCTTTTTAATTATCAATCAATTAATTTGTTTGAATACACATTAGATGGAAGAGATGGTTGTTACTTATTAGTGTCTTGTCGTATAGAGGTCACTTAAGCTGAAAAGGGTTTTAATATAGTAATAAATGTGTGTGTGGCTGTTGCTCTATTTGTGTCAGTGCTCAAAAGTGTCAATTTTTTATGTCAATGAGTGAGCCTCACTGACTTGTTCACCAAAGCCAATTTGCCAAAGTGATTCCCTATATATATATATATATATATATATATATTTTATAAGATCAGTTGATACATATACAATCCACGGCATAGGGGAGTTTCAATTTCAGAAAAATCAATTGAATGATTATTAGTTTTAGGGTTAATATCACATTTGATCATTTAATTTTGCACTTATTTTAATTTCAAACAATTGGTTTTGATCTTTTATGATAAAATGATCCAAGTTTTTATTGAGTTATAAGGATTATTTTCTTAAACAAAATAAAATTGAGGGACTAAGACCTATAGTTTGAAACTTAAGTGACTAAAATCGAAATGAGGGCAAACTTGAGGGATCAAAAATTATATTAACCCTTAGTTTTAATTTTAAAATATTTTGAAAAAATTGAGCCAATTATTTGTAAAAAAATGGGTATAGTTTTTTGAATTACTCTCCTTATGATAATTTTTGCTTTGATAACTACTTATTTTTATGTATGAAATCAATATAAGTTTGAGAATGAAATAATAAATATGAAAGATAAAGTAGAACAATATTCTATAAGAAATTAACCACTCATATCTACCCTTTTTATTAAGAATTTCCCCCCACACTCTTCATTACGTTTTTTTGCTAAGCATGATGCGATAAGCCATAATAAGTATGGGCCTGGAATCAGTAAAGCCCAGTAAACAAACAAAGATGGGGATTTATTTAAAGTAAACAAAATTAGGGCCTCGATTGAGGCAAAGCCCATTTTCAACCTGGTCTGAAAATCGGGTGGAAACCCAATGCATAGGGTCGGGTTCGGGAAACCTGGATCCTCCATTTTTCTCCCCAATGCGGTCTCTGTCGCTTCACACTTGTGCCTAAGGAGAACCTTCACCGTCTATTTCATTCAGGAACCACATTGTTACTTCTGTATCTGGCGTAATTTGTAAATAACTAAATATCATTTTCCACCCTTCGAAAATATCTCTCTTAAACTTCGTTGCTATTCAATTCCATGGAGCATTTTGTCCTACACTACTACTGCCCATCAATTCTCGTGGCGGCAGCGTTTGAAGTTTCATCTCCATTTCTATTTACCAGCTGAACATCCATAGCTTGAAGCTGCTTAGCTAAAAGCCTGAAACTTGGTATTGGTGTGTCTGAAGTCATCGAGATAAATAGTGATTTTGTTTTCGTCCTGCTTTCTGCTGGAGATTCAGGAACTAGGTGTAAGGTACTCTTTGCTGGATCTTCGTTTCCCCCTTTTGCTTTGCGGATTTTCGGGTTCTGGTCATGGCATTAGATTTATTTACTATCAATTTTAAGTTTCACTTTTGACGTTAAGAGACCAAAACTGTTAATGAAAGCAGCTGAGGCTAAGGACTTGGTTACCGGCTGAGATCTGGTTCATATATCTACTTTCCATGTTTCCATGAAGTTCGGCGGGATATTGTCAGCTGCTTTGATAGTATAACATGATTCGTATGTTCATGCGTTGGGTAGTTGTAATGCCTAGTCTTATGGAGAACTAGAGTACACTAGATTTTTTGTTTGATAAAGAAATCGTTGAGGATCCACTTATTCTTGCAAAGTGAATAATGAACTTACATATTCGATTTGGCTGAAGCATAAAATCAAATGAGGTGTTTTTGGCTTAACAGAGTGCCGATTTGAACTCGTGACTTAATGGATAATACTAAAATTCAGTCACCATCAAGCCAAAACTTCAAATGGCGCTGAAATGATAATGTAGTTGTCATCCTTCGTGCCAAAACCTTTCTGACTGTTTGATTGACACTTTTTTGTTAGGTATTTTCTTTGAAAAACTAGATACTGCTGTGGAATATATATTTCACCATATGAATATCTGTGGTTTAGTAAAGATTCTTTATATTGTATTGAGATAATTTTTAAGGATACTTTTAGGATGGATTTGGATATGGATTTGGATTTCCATAAAAAATGTTTGTTGGTTCCAAGGATGACATGTTCCTCAAAGTGATTTATCTTTGAGTTCAATCATTATTCTTCTTGTTCCAGATAAAAACTACTGGAATTTGAATGTCTTATAGACATCTGCAAATGTTTTTCCTTCAAAGTGTGGCAGTTGGTGAGTAATTTAAATTCCTTCCAAAGACGTGGCCAGCCTTCTCCCAACTGCAATGAACACATGTGGCCAGCCTTCTTCCAACTGAAATGAAGAATTCACAGGTTCTCGTGTCAGTCGTCACACTCCTTTTATGCTATTACTTAGTTATATGATTTCCCTCCCTTATTTAGAATGGATGTTATACATATTTCACCAAATTTTTGGGTCTACCGCATGTGACCTTGGGTAGAAATTTCCCGTAAGGAAACTATGTCAATCAAAACATCTCTTCTCCTTGGATTATCTGAATGTGAAGCATCAACAGTAAAGACAGTTCTGGGAAGAGATTATCGATATGGTACAATTGTTCACCCTTTTCATGAAAATCAAAGGAACTGTGGAGTTTCATTCATGTCCTTGCAAAGCACATAAGTTCCCATGCATGTATAGTTTGTTTTGTTCGATGCCTCTTTGTAAAAAAAAGTAGTATGGACATTTGAATGCTCTAAGAATTAAGAAATTCACAAACTTTTAGCCCTTTGTATTCAGTATTACAAGCACTTCCACAGTTTTCTAAGTTGGCAGCAATGCATTGTCTGCTTGATTTTCTAGGTGAATGCTTATTGTTGCCTTTAGATTTTATATTTAAGCTAAATAGAAGTTTTATGTAACTGCAGAGCCCAAAAGAAGAACCCTCAACTCAAGCGTCTCATGAGTCACAAAGTGAACAACCAAACATTTGAATGCTCTAAGAATTAAGAAATTCACAAAATTTTAGCCCTTTGTATTCAGTATTATAAGCACATTTCCACAGTTTTCTAAGTGCATGTTTGGTTGACAAAATGAGCAATTGGGCTTTTGGCAAATTGAGCACTATTCACATAAGATTGGGTAAACCTCAATGTTGGAGCTTTTATCAAAAGCTCAATTGAAATATATCCCATGGTCCCACGTTTTTTTTTCTTCTCTCTCTCTCTCCTGTAATTACAATTAAGGGTGGATATTTTCTCTCTCTCTCTCTCTTGCCTGCAATCAAAATATTTTTTCAGTTGTGTCTAATGTGTTATCAGATTGATTGCAATTTTATCTTTAATATATTTTTTCAGGTACAAAAATTAATTTAAAATATTTTTTGGTGCTTTTAACCCCTTAAAATATTTTTCCAACTGTACCTAGTGTATTATCATACTGATTGCAATTTTACCATTAATGTATTTTTTCAGCTTCAAAAATTACTTTAAAATATTTTTTTGTGCTTTTAACCCTTTAAAATATTTTTTCAGTTATACCCAGTCTTAGGAGACCGATTAAAATTTTACCTTTAATATATTTTTTTTTAGTAGTAAGGAGCACTCAAAACTTAGAATATTGATTTATTGATTTCCACCAACTCTAAAATATTTTTCCAGTAGCACTTAATATTTTAAAGTAATTACTTGATTTTTTAAATATTTTTCCAACCACTCTTTCTTACCATTATCACAAAAGCCCTTATACTTAAGCCAATCCAAACAAGTTTTATTTTTACAAAAGCCCAATTGACAATCGCCAGTCCAAACATAAATCACATTACAGAATTTAGCTTTTATCAAAAGTAATATTACAACAAGCCCAATTACCAATCACTGTTCCAAAGTTGGCAGCAATGCATTGTCTGCTTGATTTTCTAGGTGAATGCTTATTGTTGCCTGTAGATTTTATATTTAAGCTAAATAGAAGTTTTATGTAACTGCAGAGCCCAAAAGAAGAACCCTCAACTCAAGCGTCTCATGAGTCACAAAGTGAACAACCAAACAACCACACAATTGATGCTTCCATTACAGACTCTGCTTCAGCATCTGCTTCAGGCAATGAGGGCAAAAAGGTTTCACGACAGGATATTGAGCTTGTAAGACAATCCACTAAGTATAAACATTTGATTAATTTTCATTTATTACGAGAATTTCCTCTTGCTTGATTTCTTTCTTTCTTTTCTTATTGTTCCTTTCTACAGGGACGATTTATGATGCTATCCTTAACTGTTCTGTTTCTTTTCCCAGTTGATTAATTGTTCCAACTACTTTTGTAGGTCCAGAATTTAATCGAAAGGTGTCTACAATTATATATGAATAAAGATGAAGTGGTTAAAACACTCTTAACTCGGGGAAAGATAGATCCTGGATTCACAACTTTGGGTAAGAACCTTGATGAATATGTCGTGCTATTAAATATTGCAATTCTATTTAATAGATATATCTATAGTATATTATTTATTGAAACTTATCATCCTAATTGATGGTTTTCTTTTTTTCCTTTTATGTCTTACACTTTCATTTAAGTGTTAACGATATGGAAATCAATGTACTTTGACGGACAAATTGCACTTGAAAATTATGTTCTTGGATAATTGATACTGCAGTATTATTTTTTTCCTTTGCTTCTTTTTATGTCCAAAATTATGATTATTGGCAGCTACATCTCCAATTGTACTTGGATTCATTCTTTATGCTAATTCAGTGTGGCAGAAGTTGGAGGAAGAGAATGCTGATTTCTTTAGGGCTTATTATGTAAGATTAAAATTGAAAAAGCAAATACTTCTCTTCAATCAGTTGCTTGAGAATCAGTACCATCTGATGAAGCATTCCATGGCTCCAAAGGTTCCATTGGCTCCGATTCAGAATGGAATTCATCAAATGCCTGGTAAATCTTGCCTCAGATTGATGGAGTTAATCCATTCTGCATATTAACGTCCTAGCCCACAACTTGAATCTGGTCATATTTCTCATGGCTAGTCATACTTCTTAGGTGTTTCCCTTAGAATGGGAAAGAACAAATGCCGAGCAAATATACAGGGTTTATTAGAAGTTTTATCCTACCTAACTAGATTTCATGGCTTATGATATCATCAATATATGCAAGTCCCTGCATGTCGATCAGACGCCATAAATGTTATATTAACAATATACTAGGCTACGTAGATGATATCTGAAGACAATATTAGATGATATCTCAAAAATTGCATTCAATTCTTTTATGTAATCATCTTAACATTCATAGGAATGGGCAATATTTGTTTGTTGGTCTTTGCTATTTACAAGTCCCGCATTCCCAATGAATTTAATGATTTACTTAGGCTTCTACTAGATACCAACCAGTTACATTTTTTCCTCATTGATTTTGAAGAGAACAAAACCTATTTATAATGTTAACATTCGCAGTAAGTTCAATTCTTCTGTTATCAATTTTCCCTCATACTCCCATTATTCTATAATACCACTTGTTTGCAGTGCAGCCACCAACCTACCCATGGGATATCCAGTGTTACAGCAGCCTCCCAATATGGCAACTGGTCAACCACATCTTGACTCCATGGGTCCTGGAATATCAAGTTGTCATGTGGTTAATGGAGTCCCTGCTCCAAGCAATTTTAATTCCATTCAGATGAATTCTGGGAATGAGTGAGAACCTATCCAGCTACATACTGTCTTTGCAATTTTAAATTTATAGGACAAGAGTACTATAAAGGCTCTCTTATTTTGTCATTTTGGGTGTTCTCCAGATGATTTAGGATAACTGTTTTTTTGTATTCAGTCTGAAATGTGTAAATGGATTTTGCATTTTTTAAACACATACAGCTGCTTTGATCAATGAGCTATTACTATTAATAGCATAGTTGTCATGCCGATAAATACGAAAGCTGAAAAATGGAATGCTAAGTCACTCCTTTGTTATGCTCTGTTTTAGTATTTTGCTTGATAGAAAATCTGCTAATGGCAGCTACTTTTGTCATTGTTGAAGTATGGTGATGGACCACAGTGCTCCTGATATGGCTCCTGCTATTCCATCAATTAACTCAATGTCGTCAGTGTCAGAAATGGCAGTGAGTCCCACATCAGTAGCATCCAGTGGTCGTTTCCCCTTTACTGCATCAGATTTATCAGGAATAAACACAGATGCATCAGCTCTGGATACTGCCTTTGCATCTGAAGTAGCCAGTTCAGAAGGACTGCAACTTGCAGCAGATGGAAACACAGCAATTTCTAGATCGCTTGAGCAAATTCCGTGGAATTTTAGCCTATCTGATCTAACTGCTGATTTGTCTAACTTGGGAGGTATTGAGTTATTTGACTTTTATGCTATTAATTTTTATATTTTTAATTTCGTTCAACTTGCATTTTTTTTTTTTTGCCAGAAATAAAATTGCATTGAAATAAACTAAGTATTACAAGAAATAAAGCCCAAACCAAACATATAACAGACAAAAGGCCAAAGCCCAACAATAATAACTCTAAGCCCAAACAACACCACCATAAAAAACCCTAACCCTAGGTCAGAGTCAGAGAAGCACATGAATTGTCGCCGCCGCCGCCGCTTGAAGGAGGAAGAACATCCGGGAACGATACCGGAAATAAGGGATGGGAGTTCCAAGAACCACCCTAACAAGGCCATCCCATATAAAATTTCGTCTGCTACTAGAAGAGCAGATTTACCATCACCACGCAACACCAATCATGTAGAGAAAAGTGTAGTTTCCGACAAAGAGAACTCATAAGCCTCAAGAGACCCCAAACATCGCCACCGATCAATCCCCAACCTAAGCCCACCAGCTTTGAGCAGAAACCCCAGGGACCTGCGCCAGCCAAGCCAAAGCAGATCAGAAAATGGAGTAAAGAAATGTACTGAGTGGAGAAGAACGGAAGGAGATGATGCCCTTTGAAGATCTGCAACTTGCTTAAACTCAGTCATCCCCCAAATCTCCGCCATCCAACCCGATCCCATTGACCAACCTTGCTTAAAGAAGTCAGGAAAAGGCAAAGAAATCTTCAATTTAGCACTTTGCCCAAGGTTTCCCTTTCTCCACAGCATTGCAAGACCCATGAAGCCGCACAAAACCAGTTGATTGGCATCAAAGGAGGAAAAACAAAAAACCCTAACCCTAAAGGAGACAAGCCCCAAGCTGGACGACCTCCCCTTCGGCCAAAGCCGAAGGAAGAGACACCAGAAACCACCACTTGAAGGTGCCTGCACGCCGAAGACCGGAATGGCAGAAACTCCACAGAGGGAGAGAGAAAACGTGAGGACCGTGAGAGTTTTACAAGATGAGAGGTTATCGAGGAGAAGTTCTCCGTTCAACTTGCATTGTTCTATTATATCATGATACACCAACAGTACTTTAGATATTTGTGACAAAGGTGAAGCTGTTGGAAACAAGTACTAACTTCATAAAGAAGCAGTGATGCCTTTCAAACGAAAGCACAAAGCTTTCCATGTCATTATGTGGAGAACTGGTGTTGCGTATTTTGTTTAGAAAGTCATGGCCTCTGACTTTCGCAAAACTTCTTAAGTTTTGGCAACAACGCTAATAAATTCTTGTTTTGTTATCAATTATGTCAGTGCTATGAATTTCAAGTAAATGAATGGTTAACTTTATAGATGAATTACTTGATGTGGTCAGGGGGGCTACCAATGTTGTTGTAAAATTTCTATTAATTTGTACAAATTGAACATCCTTATGTTTTCTTCATCAATTATCTTGAATTCTTTGCAGATCTAGGAGCCCTTGGCAACTATCCTGGTTCACCATTTTTGCCGTCTGATTCAGATATGTTGCTTGAATCTCCAGATCAAGATATAAATAATGGTCAGTGCATGTGTATTTGTGTGTGAATTCCTTTCCCGTTTTGCATGTCTTGTCTCTATAATTATTTTGGTGAAAAATAATAGGCATACTAAGTTCACGTGACATGTTAAGAATTAGATACTTAAATTCATTAGAAAGAATCTGAACTTTCTATAATCAGAGACATTAAAAGAGAGCCTAAAACCATATAGAATGAATATCTCAGCGAGGAATAACAGGGAAAAAAATCAAATAGTTAAAGCCAGATAATTAATAATGAAGTAACTACTTGATATTTGATAATGACAAACATCTAATTTCTTGAAAGGAACTACGCATATGTATATAATGCTTGAACCTACGTGGAAACTTTAACTTCTTTACGTCTTCTGGCTTTGGTTGAAGCTTTGATATGACTTGTACCAATGGCAGCTTTGGTTTTTTCATTTCAGTGGATGACTTTCTTGTTAGTTCTGAGCCGCAGTGCTCTCAGTCGGACGAGCAGAAGTCGTAGATGAAGATTATACAACTTTCTTATGTTTGGCATGAAAATTGTTAGGTTAGGTAAATTGGGCGAGTAAATGTGATTCAGTTTATTTGCTGTTTACCAAAGTGTCGGCAAAGTGCCCTTCCCTATCACCCTGCAGATAGAAAATTGCATTGTTGCTGGGTAGTTGTATTCTTCCGTATTCATTTGAGAAAACCATTGTTTGGAAGAGTTCGGGGCTCTGTTTAGGACGGAGTTGATGAACATATTGGCTGGGATTGGACTAATGTCAGTGCAAAGGTTGGTGAGTTTTTGACTCCAGAATTTCCCCCGACACAGTAATGAAATGAAATGAAGTGCAACATTTGTTCTTCAGTGAAGATTCATTCTCTTCTTTGCAGATGAAGCATAGTTCATTTCTTTGGTTATGACATGAATCCAACTGATCAAACGAAAGCCATGTCTTTAAGAAAGTCATATCTTTATTGTTTCATGTCAATTTTTTCGTGTTTGCCAGATAAATCAGCAGTTAAAATGAAAGGACAACCAGTCCGGGCACTGGCTCCCTGGCGTGTTTCATTTTTTTTCTAAGTGAATAATAATTAATACTGAATGACTATTTTTTCCGGATATATCGAACTTAAGTTACCTTTTTTTTTTTTTTTTCTTCACTTTGAAATTTTCAAAGTGATCTCTTCAATAGTAAAGGTAAGTTACTCTCTCTCCCCCGTGAGAGCTCTCTTCTCTCTCCCCCGTGAGAGCTTTTTCAGCTTTTTGTTGCTGGAGTTTTTTTTTTTAGCGTCTTCGTTTAGATCTCCCCCACTGTGAGAGAGATGGTGACGGTGATTGGCAGTGGGTGTTGGTTTTTGTTTGAGATTTCGTCCGACAAGGGTGAGATCAAGGATTGGGGCTTGGCTTTGAACGGAAACGAGTCGTGGAAACTGTTGGTGACCAAAGCTTCAAAGATTGTCGGGAACAAGAATCTGAAGATCCCCAAGTCAGATGCACACAAGCAGTGGAATGGTTTGTGCTTGGGTTTGAAAGAGGTGAACCCTGCATCGCTCTTCTCTCTGTTGGCTGGTGGCTGGCCTACAGCCACCCTGCCACCATGAGTTCCTCTTCTTGGTTCTACCAAAGTTGGGGGGCATCTTTGGTAGTGGTTTTGGTGTCTTGGTCGCCCCTGTTAATTTTGATGTTTTTGCTTTCAATCTTGTTTCTTGTTGTTCTTTTGCAGATGTTTGGGTGTTGTTGGTTTTGCCTTCTTTTGTGGGTTAATGTTGGTTGTGTGGAAGGTTGGCTTTCTTCTACTATGATTGTTGTTCTTCTGGGATTTGTTCTCAAATCCCAGATGTTTAACCACTCTCCTATCATAAGGGGTGGATTTAAAGCTGCGTTTGAATTTGCAGCGATATTGGCACCAAAGAGGGTGGGCTCAGGTGAGCACGTCTTCGGACAACCACTCTCTATCGCCCTTTCATTTGATCATAGTGGAATGAAAAATGACCCCATACCTTTGACCTGCAAGATCTTGGCTGCAGTTGGTTCTTTGGTTTTCTTTGGTTTTAGTAGTATCTGGTGTGTCTGTAAACTTAATTTCAGTTTTTTCGTTTTGGTTTGTTTCAAACTTTCTGTGTCTGTAACTTGATTTCTAGTGAATGAAGTTCTTCAATTTGATCAAAAAAAAAAAAAAAAGTGATCTCTTCAAATTACAGGATTATGTTATTAGGTGGGGTTGTTTATTTATACGGCATGATGTCATTGAATCCTATCAATAAAGCAGGCAACGATATTATTCCTAAAATTGAAAAGCGTCGGTCGGAGTCAAGTACATGGAGGGGTATTCGTAACAATTGGGAGAAGGTCAATGATAGTATAACATGGAGAGTAGCAAATGGAGAAAATATTTCTTTTTGGAATAATGTGTGGGTGCCACATTTGGATAGGCTTCAGAGTTTAGTAACCCAAACATTGCCTAGAGATGTTACTGAATGGAGAGTAGCTGATTGCATCACTCCCTCCGAACAATGGGATATGAGCAAGTTTGATCACCTACTCCTAGGACATGTATGTACTGCTATCAAACGGGTTAATATCCGTCAGCTAAATAGGGAGGATTTTCCAGCATGAAGATGGTCTTTTGATGGAAATTTCTCCCTTAGCTCTGCTTACAAATATATTGTGGGTAACCGACAGGCTCACACTAAATACTGATGGAAATATGTTTGGAAAATGAAGGTCCCTCAAAGGTACCGTACTTTCTTGTGGCTGTGTTTTCATGATCATTTAATGACGAACTTGGAACGGTTCCATCGTGATAGTCATCTTATGGGTACTTGTGAAGTATGCCATAATGCACGTGAGTCAATACTCCACGTTCTACGGGATTGCCCGACCATTTCTGAATTTTGGAATAGTTTCTTATCGTCGGGTTTGCGGGATCTATTTTTTGGCATCTTGGATAGAAATGACTGGCTTGCATGGTGTATGGAGAGAAAGGATGTTGTACAGGGTTTTGAGTTTCGTCTTTGGTTTACCGTCTTATGCCAATATATCTGGTTGGCTCGAAATGACCGATGTTTTAACAACAACTCTTGAAGTAGAAATGTCATTTTAGCCCGTGCTCGTGCATTCTTAGCATGGGGTAATACAAGCCTGTGTAGAAACCATAATGAGAAAGAGAGTTGTACACATTGGAAACCACCTCCGCCTGGGTGGGTGAAAATTAATACTGATGGATCTAAGAGTGACAACTTAGGGATGTGCACTTGTGGTGGTGTACTGCGAGATCACAATGGTGAGTTTTTGCTGGGTGGGTGAAAATCTTCGCACGTTGATGGCTCGTGACTGGGAAGTCGGAATGTTACATTGTAATCAAGATGTTAACACAGTTGCAGACGCCATGACAAAGGAAGCTTGAAAGATGGCATTGGATCTCAATATCACTGAATCGCCTCTAGTAGTTATTACGAGCTTATTACTTACTGATCAAAATATGTCGAGATCGCATGTTGACTTAGGAGGATAGCTTCTGAGGTGTTTGTAGTTTTCCTTGTACTATCAAAAAGAAAAAAAACCAAATCTTTAAATAATTTGTTAATAAAAAAATGTCATGTTCAATAACTTAATTAGGAATTTTCGTTGGACTTTCTCTATTATTTTCAGAGAATTTTACGGTGTCTGATCTCTTTACACTACATGAAAATAAAATTTAATTATTGAGTATTTGTAATTTTAAAGTCTTTTAATTCTGATTTCGATATTACAATTTTTAGGAAATGAAAGATAAATAATAAACAACGAAAGCAAATATTATTTAAACTATGAATAAGTAGGATACAAAGTTAGTTATTAAGATCCATTGTCCTCCTGAAACGTATTTGAAGACGATGAAGTCTTTTTCTGATTAGTTACTGAAGCCTTGTTGCCAGAATACTTGAACAACACTTGCAAGCTAGAATATTAATACCCACGTACACAAAATAGTTGTTGAGCGCATGCAATGTTCTGCAATCTGCACAAGCATCTACAAGTTTACTTTCTCTTTAAAGTGGAACTCACACTATAATCACTTGCCTGTTTCTTTGCCTGAACAAAACTAAGATACTCCTAAAGCTTGTGTAGTGAAATCAGGCTCAGTTGGCTTCTGAGGCAGCAGATGAAGCAACCTCTGAGACATTCTGTTGTTCTTTCGTTCCCCATTATTTTTTCTCAGGCCGCGTAACGCATTGGCAGCAAACCTTGCCGCATATATGGTGGCACCAAAACTTACAGAAGAACCTTCCTCTTTTGCCAAAGCATCTCGCAGCCTGTCTTCCGCTTCACGTAAAGATTTCTCAATCTTCCTTTTACAGTGGCGACGCCAAGCTACTTGTATGAAACATACAGCCCATGTCCTCCGTTGCAAGGAATAGTACCTGTAGAGACAAAAAGCAGTCAACTTTACTCTAAGGCTGAGATTAACAAGAAAACTTTATGCTAGTTCTATATGATTTCTGTGCAGCAGTATTCCTTAAGAAAGGAGATAACACATAGGCCTTGATTACCTGAAAGTGTGCTGGATGTGTTCGCTGTGAAGGAGTCGAAATTGCGAAGCAACAAGCTTCAAGTCGTTAGCCATGAGAGCTAAGGCTTCAACTTCTGATAGAGATTTTACAGTTCTGGTTGAAAAGGGAAGATTTGAGGATGAGTTGGGGTCCAAGGCCCATGTTAAAAGCTCCTCTCCACAGAAGTCACCTGCCTTGATAACAAATGAGTTGACAACTGTTCTCCCACCATTTGTGGTCATAGTTGAAAGTTCTCCTTGCATAATGAATAGCATCTGATCCACCGGATCTCCTTCGCAAATAATGTCGCTATTCTTTGTAGAAAGCACTGGCTTCAGCTTATCACAAAGTGCATCCATTAACTGATCACCCAGTGCCTCAAAGAATGGCATCTGAAACAATCAGAATAGACACAGAAACGTTCTTAGGTAAAGCTGGTCTGAGTGAACACACTTGATGGAGAGATTGTTAAAGATGATACTCACTCTTTTGACTAAATCCAAGAAAAGGTAACGCTTTATGTATCTTCTGAGATCTTTAGGAAGATTGTGGATTACTGTCTCATCATCCATATCCTGATCTTGTTCCCATTTGTAATTTTCATATTGTCTAATTCTTTCCTTCAAGTTCTCTGGTAGCATACGCTGGGACATCCATTTCTCTATACTCTGTTTCCTCACTCTCATTTCTTCAGCTCTAACAGCTGTAGATTGCATGGACTGTAGGTATTTCTGTAATATATAGTATCCAGCACAACTCAACAATTCATTCAATGAGAGAGTTTATTTAAACATTAATAATTAATTACCATATTTATCACACTTCCAAATGGATAAGTTTCTGTGATGTAATCATCCAAGAAACTAGCAAATAACACCTTTGATATTCAGTCTGTCTGACATTTTTAGTAACAAAACAAATTATTTACCTGCACGTTTCCAATGAGTAACGCGAATAAAATCAACCCGAAGATGGAAATGAAGATAGTGAAGAATATTTCCTCAATAGATGTGCTAGTCTTGAGGTCCTGCCCCAGAGAACTGCATGTATGGAACCAAAAAAAAAAAAAAAAATTTATGGCTTTTAGTATATTTTTCTTCATTCTGATACTGCTGGCACATATATATATATACATATACTGTGAACCTTGCGTGGGGAAGAACAAATAATAAGACTATACTGTATATATATTCACCAACCTCACATTGCGCAGACCCCACCAAAGGCAATAGAAGATCCTGTGAGGAACATGGGTTGTTGATTCCACCACACGAGATCTTAGAGCATCGATATATATTCCAAAATTGAAGACACTTGGGTCGTCAATATCGTCAGGATTTTTCCAGGGACAAGAACTACTGAGAAGTGACAAGACAGTTAAGTTCTGGTGTCCACAGCTCATGTATGCAGTTTCAGAGATATTAGCATTCTTCAATCCTTGGCTCCAACATCGAATCTCCGATTCCACTGATAGTATGTACCAGACAGAGCCAACCACCTAATAAATATATATATATATATATATATATATATGCCCAATTTGCATATCAAATAATAGCCTAGAAATTAATGAGCCGGGGTGCCTGTTGCCCCCTCAATTTTGGGTCACTTCCCAAATTTTACTTTTCATGATTTTTTTGATTATTAGATTATACATGAAATGAATTATATTTTGATATTATGGATAATAAAATGGAGTTGTTTTCAATTTTTAATGATTTTTCAAAGACTTAAGACTCTGAATGAAAAAGATACTACATAATTTTAGAGTATTAAATCTTTAAAAAAACATAAAAAATTGAAAACACCTCCTATTTTACATATAATAATTAAAAGAACCATGAAAACAATATTTAGAAGTGCCCCAAAATTGAGGGGCAGTAGGGTGTATCTCCAAAGGCGCAGCAGCCACCCTTGCCTGAAATTAATATACTCCCTCTGGTCCTAATTATAAGATAAAGTTGACTTTTTTGGAGAAATTAAGGAAGCCAATTAAATTACTTTAGAGTGTTTATATTTTTAGTATCCTTAGATTATATATTAGTTTATTAGTCAAATTAATTAGTTTGGAGAAAAAAATATAAATATAAATACTCTAAAGTAATTTAATTGGCTTCCTTAATTTCTTCAAAAAAATTAACTTTGTCTTATAATTAGGACCGGAAGGAATATCTAATAACATGGATAAGGTTTTATTCATAAGCAATAATAAAAACCAGTTTACATGGCTTGCAAGCATGTAGAGAAGGAGATTATAAGCAGCAGCGATCCATAGTTTCTCAGTAAGTATGCTCGAAGTTCTTGTCATTTTTCTGAAGAATGGATATAACCGAACAATTCTTGGAACATACTGGACTAATACTATATACTTGAAATATTCCTCTTCTATTAATGCAACTGACGATGAAGTCATTCTTGGAATGATAACTAAAACAAACACCTGATTAAATTACAAAAAAAGAAGAAGAAGCAGCAGAATTGTTATTGAATCCAGAGCAAATTTTGCATTGTGCATCAAAATAATCACAGAAGATTTCTACAAATTTAAATGCCCCCATTTTCCTACCTTGATATTAGGGGCAATTACATAAAGTCCCAAAGAAGAGAAAAAATCACAAAAACATCCCTTGAAATAATCAAATTGCGTTGAAGCCCATGGGACTTGGGTTGAATTAATTCAAATTGAGAAAAGACAATTTTACCCATGTTAATTTGAGCAACGGATGATAAGTTCAGGTGACATCAATGACAAGTCATTGAGTAGCCAATAACAACTGTTTAGACGATGACTTCTCTCAAACTATTTCAAATCCTTCATTTTCAAGTGAGTTTACAGATAGTCCCTCATATTAAGAACCCACTTTCATATCAAATTGACTCAGAGAACAATGAGAATATATGGAGAAAACATGGTAATCTTAAAAGAAATTGTACCATCAGCTTCTTAATATAGGACCTATTTGGGAGTTAATTTTTATCCTAAATATAAAACTTATTTTTTATATCTGTCAATCTTTCCTTAATTTATTCATATTAATGCTCCCTCAATAATAATTAAAGATGAAAGGGAATGAGGAAATTATGAAAGATGACTAGGATGTGTTAGAAAAATACATATCATATTAGTTAATTTGACTAATTGTGTTAATTTCATCAAATTAGGTAAATATGTTTTATATTAAGGACTGATGATGTAATCCAAACTTGCTTCCTTTCCAAAACACAATGCCTAGCCCTTTTTATATTAGTCCTAGAGGACATTTTATCTTGAAAATCATCGGGCAAATCATTAAAACTAAATAGAGGGTCATTATGAGGTTATTATAGCATGACTTATTATGCACGTTATAAGAGTTTAAAAAAAAACATAAAGCATTCCCAGACTAATGCAACTATTACGGGTTTGGCATTGAGCCCACTAAGCACAATGGGCTTTTAAGACATGTTTAGTGATTACGGTCTTTAATTGGTCATGGGACGGACATTTTAGGGATGATTACTAGATATGAGAGAGAAGAGAACTATAGAGATACAGAGAAGTAAAACAGAATAATAAGAAGAGGGAGTGCACCTGGGGAAGTGGAATAACCGAAAGGATGTCAAGGATGAATTTGGATGATAAGTATCTTTTTGCAACAGCCCAAGGATCATCTACGAGCTTAGCCCGAGGACCAAATACCCGAAAAGAAGGGACGATAAAACCAGTTCGAAACTGAAGCTTTACGTGAAGAATGATGTAGAAAAGATCAAGGAATGCGCGAAGAGCACAAGTTGTAATGTTCAAGGGCATGTCCAAAACCAGGCATTTTCGCTTGACATCAATCTGTGGGATGTAAAAGAATATTGGATCAACAAGCAGTGCCATCACACGTCATGAATAGTATCTTATTCCAGCTTCGAACTCTCATAATGTCTCTAAGGAACCAAATCAGAGGGAAGCCTCAAGAACTGAGAGGAAAGGAGTGATGAGAGAATCTTTTGCTCTGTGTACGTGTGTTTGTGTTTCTTTTTAATTGGTGATTGATGATTAAGCCTTGAATGATTGGTGTCGGATGCTTTATTGGTGGAAAATGAATTTACTTTCGAAAGTTTCATCCCATTTTGTAATGTAACATTTCTTTTATTACTTAAAATTACAGCAAAATGACTCAATTAGCAAGGCTGCGCGTACCCTTCTACAAGCCAAATAACAAAGTCCCTATATATTTGTGTGTGTAAATTGAAGAAGATTCATCTCCTTTTTCTTGACTAAACCATAGAATGAACTTTAACAAACGTGTGCCCCTATTTTGATTAGTTTAGTATATATGCGATGTGGTAAAACTAAGAAGAAATACAGAAAGAAATTAAATTCCTTTTTATTTAAAAGGAAGGGGGTGAATTAGATGGACGGACCAGACTTGGATAACATCCAAATATCTTTATCTGTAGTTTAAAGAAGCTTTAATGCTCACTTTGTTCGTCTAGTCTTTTCTCTCTTGTCTCCCTCATTACAAGGTAGGGTAAGGTGTTGAATCAAGTAGGGGGTAAAAATAACAAAGAAAGCGTAAATGAATGTTTGGATTAAATTATTTTAAGTATTTTTGTGCTGTATAAAATAAACATGTGTTAAAAGTTTTGTTTCATAAAGCACATAAAAGAGCTTTTTAATTGATTATTAAGTTTTCCAGATAGGGACTAAGATAGTGTATTATAGGGATTGTTGGTGGGACTGTTTCTCTAAGGAGTAGGAGCATAAGAAAAAATAAGAAAAAAGTAGTGCATAATGTCTTCAAAGTGTGAATAACATTTTTCTTTGGGCTTAATTTATCCCTATTTATACCTATATTATAAAGTGCAATTTGAGTTGATGTGCAAATTTCCTGCTGAATACAATAAAGACCATTGAGTATGGATTGTATTCCTAACATGCAAGTCAAAACAACAATGATTATTATAAAGTGATAATTTGATTATATCTTTGTGTGCACTAAAAAACAAAAGCAGTGAGTTTGAACTCTTGTTGTATCATGGTGTGATATGTTTGATGTTGTATGTTTGAATGAACCGGTAGTGATAGATATTTATAGGTCATGAAGTGATGTCTTGAAGTGATGCTTCTTGAAGCAACATATTTTCAATTAAAAGTCATAACCACATGTTAAATTCATGAACTAACATAACTTCAATAACCAATGATTATTTAAATTAATTACTCTTCCAAGAAGGCTTACACCTTTATAATATGTACGGTTTCATAAAACTTACACAACTTTTTACTAAGTAATAATGATCACACCTTTTCATAGGTGTCTTTAGGAATCAAAGAGACATAACATTGGAGACCTTGAGTGTTATAACTCCTCACACAACTCTTCATATAGATCTCTTAATTTATAAGAACATGATTTTACAAAAAAAAACACATCTATTCATTTAAAAATATTCCAACAATCCCCCACCATTTTAAAATGATCATAAACTCTTATCACTTCGAAAATCTCATATTGTCAATAGAGGTATCTCAAGAATTTGAACATTTACTTTAGTAAGATATGATTTCACCCATATGAAATAATAAGGGATCAAGCTTTGAACCAATTATTCTATATGAACAAGTGTGTAAGAATTAAGCATGGGACCTTAGGCTATTGTATGCTACTTTAAGTGACACGTTTATTCATAGCCTTGTATCCATATCATTTTCATGAGAGCTTTTCAGAGTCAAACCCTTAGACTCTTAAGAGTGGCCTAACTTTGTTCTTATATAGGTATACTCCATCAAGAGCACCTTCATGATAAATGTTCTAACAAATATATGCTTACACGTCCATTAAGAGTAAAATTAGGGCTCAATTTACCCTCTTTTAATCTCATAGTTATCAAGTACTTTTCCAATCTAGGATATATTAAATTTGAGGACTTGCAATCACTCTGATAGCATACTTTCACTATTAAACTCAAGACTTGATATGATAGTCAATGGTAAGTCTAAGTTCCACTATTGGTAATCAAGGTTTATAGGGCTTAATTGCATCCCTTTTGATGTTTTAACACCATATTCCTTATCAGACCTTTCGTCAAAGAATATGCAATATTTAATTCAGATCTTATATAATTAATGGAATTTACTACATTTAAAATCAAATCTTTCACATAGCTATGTCTTAGGTCAATATATCCTGACTTTCCATTATAAACTTGCCTATAAGCCCTTGCAAGAGTAAATCAACTATCACAATAGATAGATATTATTGCCAACTTCATACTAGAGTCAAACAATGAAGAACCATAATAATAGCCAAAATTTCAACAACAACTCATGACTCATTTTTTATTATTAAAATTATCACAGTCAAATATGAAAATAGAATTTATAATTCTATTCTTCTTTCCCTCTTTTCTCTAAGATATTTGTTCTTTCCAATCTTTAATATAAGACATATTTACCTAATTTGATTAGAATAAGAAAGTTAGTTAATATAAATGACATGTATTTTCTAAAACAATCTAGTTATTTTCCTTAATTCCCTTATTTCTTCTCCCCCTTCATTATTATTGAGAGAGTATCAATAAGGGTAAATTTGGAAAAGATTGATAAATATAAAATCTATGTCTTATATTTAGGACTTATTAAGGACCAGAGGAGTATGAAACTGTTATTCCTCCACCACATGTACCTTCTCATAATACTTTCTCATGAGTGTTGGTGTTTTTTGTATCATGGATCTTTTGCAATACTCATATTCTAAGAGAATATAGTTCCCCCAATTGCTCAAGAGAGATTTGCTTTTTTTTTTTTAAATGTTCAAAGACTATTTCTAAGTCTTTCCATGAAGGAGGAATATTATATATGATTGATAATACAATAATAAATTCATGCACATACATGTTATTTGTTTAAAATTATTCAAACTATATTCAATTCATGCAACTATTCCATAATAAATTTTCATCAATCATTCCAATCAAAATTAGAACACAAAATTATAATTATCAACTCATCTAATTAACCATAGAATTTCTCATGATAATGATGATCAATTTACTAAATTCAAAATCTATTATGCTTCTTATCCCTTTCTAATCATGATTAAATATTTCATAATTGCACACTGATAAACCACATAATTTGAAGCAAAATAATTGCATCATACCAGATCATGAATAAATCTCATGAGCCTATAAACCATATGCAGTAAAGAAATGCAAACAAAAACTTATCTGTCTCTTTTGCCATTGATTAAGTGAATTCAAGATGACTCTTTCACAAAGTTCCTAGATCAAACCATCCATTTCTTTTAGTGAGCAAAATCAGTGCCATCTCTAAAGTTGCCTCCTTCAAATCTTTCCAACTTCACAAAGTTTTGTACTCAACTCATTCAAAGATGCCATTTGTATTTATGAAATTAAGCCTAAAAGATTATATTGTTGGTGACTGGTTCTTTTAAGAGTATAAGAAGAAGGGATGAAGAAAGAAGTAGTGCACAATGTCTTCAAAATATGGGCGTCACTTTTCCTTTAGGCTTAAGATAGCATTCAACACAACTTAAAGAATTCTTCATTCAATAAAATGTGAGAGTTTAAATATTAATTACCACATTTATCACTTCCAAATGGCTAAGTTTTTGTGATGTAATCCAAGAAATTAAACTAAAAATTAACATTAAGCCGACACCTTTGAATTTAGAGCATCGATAAACATTCCAAAATTGAAGACACTTGGGTCATTAATCTCATCAGGATTTTTCAGGCGCAGGAACTATTGAGAAGTGACAAGACAATGGAATTCTGGTGTCCACAGCTCATGTATCTAGTTTCAGAGGTATGTATTAGCATTCTTCGATCATTGCCTCCAACATCGGATCTCTGATTCTACTGAAAGTAGGCACTACTCAGAGCTAACCACCTTATATATAGAGATACATGCCCAGTTTACATATCAACATACCGTAGTACTTAATTAATACTCCTTCCGATTTTTAATATAAGATATATTTATTTAATTTGATTAGATTAAGGAAATTAGTTAATATGATATATATTTTTTAAAACATCATAGTCATTTTCTTTAATTCCCTCATTCCCTCTCTTCCTTGATTATTGTTAGGAGAGTAACAATAAGAGTAAATTAGGAAAATATTGACAAATTAAATATGATCAATATGTCATATATTTAGGGACTAAGATCAACTCTCTAAATATACCTTATATTAAGGACTGAATGGAGTACAAATATGCTTTTATGTACATAAACCATAAGCTAATAATCAAACCTTGAAATAAGCTAATTTAATCATAATTAAATCTTAATACTATCTCAAATTTATACTTTTAAGATATATAGAATATATCAAATATCAACATAAGATAAAGTATCTCAACATAGATAGTCTTATTTAATTTGTTCTTCCCTGGATAAGGGCTCACAGTTTATATGCCATGAAATTAACTTCTTTAATTATACTTTTCTTTTTAATAATTAATAATATATTATATTAAATAATCGGTGCTTGTAATATCAGAATGGAGAAAAACATATACCAAAAGCCATAAAACTTTTTCTTCCCCCATACATGCAGTTCTCTCGGCCAGCAAGGCCTCAAGACTAGCACATTTATTGAGGAAATATTCTTCACTATCATCATTACCATCTTGGGGATGATTTTTTTTTTTTTTTTTTTTTTTGCGTTACTCACTGTAAACGTACAGGCAAGGTAATTAAACCCGAACCGGTCAGTGAACCGGTTTGGGTATTGGGTCAAGGGTCAAGGGTCAGTGGGTCAAACCGAAGTTAAACCGGAGCTAAATTGGGACCAAACCAGTGAAAAATAGAATATTTTAGGCTTATAATATGAAATTCTAAAAAAAAAATTTAAAAAAATAAAATTTTAAAAAATAAATAAAAAATTGACCCGGACCGGGTCACCGAACCGGACCGATTTAGTGCCCGGGTCACCGGTTTCCAGACCAGTTCGGGTTAGAGAACCTGACGTACAGGTAATAATTTATTTTGTTACTAATGTCAAAGGACATAAAGTGTGTGTCTCTCTCTCACATGTTTGTTATGATTGCTTCATCAGGTGCCTGCTCTGTTTGGATGCACTTTGTGATCGATAGGCTGAACAAAGCAAGATTGAGAAATCACAAGCTTTTGCAGATCATGAACAATGCGCTTAGAAGGCCAGAGATGATGAGCCATATTTAGTAAGGTATTAAAATTTGGATCAGGTATTAAATTGGTCGGGGTATTGCGTTAAGGGTTAGTAGGTCAAATCGGGGCCAAACCGGAGCTAAACCGGAACCAAACCGGTGAGAAATTGAAAATTTTAGACTTATAGTATGAAATTCTAAAGAAAAAATGTAATTTTTTTACCGGCCGGTTCACCAGTTTCCTAGCCGGACCGGCCGGTCCGGTCCGGGTTCAGCAACACTGATATTTACAAAGCTGCAAAATAATTTAGGGATGTAATAGTTAATCTTGGATCATATATAAATCATATTTAAGAACACTTATTTTTTGAATATAAGTGCTTATTACGCAAGTCGAGATAAAATTTCTATTACATATTTACCTCGTATATCTTGAATCACGATTTATAAACACTTCTTACCTAAAAATAAGCTATTCCAAACAACCACATGATGCTTGTCAACACCCGTTTCCATTTCGATAATCAAAGAGTAATAACGACGGAATTCAATGGGCATACAGAAAAGTACAATTATACTGATAAAATTATTCATTTACAATCTCAACGTCGTTCGTTTACAATTCCAATATTGTTCGTCGACGGAAACAAAATACAGCGGAAGTCTTAGTATTTACACACTTCACCGAAATAGCACAAAATAGACTAATTATGACCACGATCTTTTCCTCGCCTCGAGACACGTGCTGATCACTTTCCGGCGTCTACTTCTTTTCCCTTTGTCTCACTGGTACCCACTGAGGTGTTTGTTTAAAAATAGGGTGAGATTCCGAAGAATCTCCGTAGAGACATAATATCGTTCATAGAAAATGCGAAAAGTAAATATGTCATGCGCCAAGGTATGCACAAATTAATGAACAATATAAACACATCATCGTCATCATGTATACATGAGTAGGGCCCAGCCCCACAATCTACACCTGTTGGACTTCTACCAACTCCCAGTGTAAGTGCACCTCTGGCACTAACAGCCTCTCTCTAGGCAAATCATGTTATTAATAAAGTGCATTTACAAAACAATGGCATCCACACAATCACATAACTTATGGCATAGTGTATGAAGGATAATGTCCCTACCTCAAAGCTGTGATATTCCCTATTTAGTAGTGTCTCGAAAAGCGTGCTGTCCCGGCGTCCGACTCGGTCCTAAAATATTAAATGTACCAGAAATAGGTCATAACCTATCCAAGTATCATTTTAGACTATTCCATAGTGTCTATTGTGGTTATATTAGTCTATGGTGAAAATTTACAAAAATGCCCCCGGGAACCCGGCCCGGCCCCGCCGTACCGGCCCGATAGCACATTTTCCCAAAATTTTGACTAGGGCTATTCTGACTTATTTTCGCCCAAGGAATCCATTTCCGGGCTCGAAATTACCAAATTCACTGTCAAATTACGAAAATACCCAGACAGCCCCTATTTAGTGATTTCAGTGGCGTTTTCGTAAATATGTTTTTTCGGCCTCTACCAAAAAAATGTCCAACAGTAACCCCACCTATTTTCGCCCACTGAGTCCAATGGAACAATTTATTTCATGAAAATCCAACTCCTACTACCAGATCTGTTCTGGCCGAAATATTGGTCATAAATTGGAAAAATAGAGTTTTGTGTTCTAGTTTCCAAAACTTGTACTTTTTCACTTCTAACCCTTGATTAACTCATTTAAACACTTCTTAACCATGATTCAAAGAAATTTGGGCAGCATAACCCCTTAGGATTAACACTTTCCAAATTTACAAACTCAACAAAATAACCAAATCCAACCATAATCATCAACAACAACCACATACTAGCATGATCTTAGGATTTGTGAAGTTACCTTCTTGGGTTCTTTTTCTTCCTCTAGAAGTTCTCCACTCTCTTTCTCTTTGGCTCAAGATTTGCTTGTTAATCCATGGAATTTATGGAAAGGAAGAGATTAGAGAATGAATTACATAAAATAAGAAGCTTAAATCACCTTGGAACATAAGCTCTTACCTTGATTTTTCTTCCTCTCCCTCTTTAGCTTCAAGAACCCCACCAACTCACTTTTTCCTCTTTTCTCTATGGCTTGTGCGTGAATGGCAAGAAAGGAGGAAGAGAAATTTTATGTACCACTTGCCTTCTCTCATCTTTAATCTCAACCCTTGATCTAGCCAATGGTCAAGATTTTTCCACCTCTCATGTACACTTTAATTGCCCTCATGACACCTTGCATTATGTCATACTTTGTGATCATGAGTGTATTTGGGTCTTATCTCTTCATATTCATGACACTTGGCATTTTAATTTCATTATTCAATTTCTAACACTTTTCATTTTCAATTTTCGGAATAATGCAATTTCTGGCAGATTTTCTGTCTTAACTTTGAAAAATCATAACTAATTTTGTAGACATCGTTTTGAGTCGATTCCAAAGCCTATGGAACCCTCATTGAGTCTAGTTTCAAGGAAAAATATGGAATTTTACTGAAAATGATCATATTATTCCCAGATTTTCAATCTTTGATCTCTGCTCCAGAAACTTTCCAGATTTTCTGGATCAACTTCGAAAATTCATATCTTTTTGTCTATAGCTTCAATTGAGTAATATGACCTATCAAATTAAAGCTTAGGATGTCTACTTTCACCCTGTAAAATTTCATAATTTTTGGTCATCATTTGGTCTTCCAAAACTATATGACAATCTCACTGCCTCGCAGGCGATTTCACTGAAAACACTATTCAACCTTCAATTTTCAATATTTAATTCTTTTGGCCTTAAATATTCACCATTTCATTGAATATATATAATAATTATAATATATTCTTGGTGAATAAAATTTGGGATGTTACAATGCTTGCAAGTTTCAGTTGGCTGAAGTGTTACAACTTGCTACGAGGCTTGTTTTAGCTTCATTAGTCATCCTTTGGGTAAAGCTTAAGGTTTTGTTTGGTTCAACGAAGGTTAGGTTAAGTGAGATTTACTTAAATTAGGTTAGCAGATGTTATAATGTTGATTGGTTTAACAAATGTTAGGTTAAGTGAGGTTTATTTAAGTTAAGTTAGGTTAGAGGAGGTTAAAATGCCCTTCTACATATTTTCCTTATTCTTTTATAATGTATTTATTAATAATTATTATTTATATAAAATTATTATTTATAAAATAATTATTCGTGTAAGCATATAAATAATTTTTTATAAAATTATTATTATTTAGAAAGTTCGTTGAATCAGGAGGTCAAGTTTTAAAGGGGAGGGCAGTGTTGGAATTTTAAAAAATTGTCATGGGCAATTTAGTCACAGTTGAAGACAAATATTCTCTCACATAGGAAAAACCCCAATTTTGGAGGGTTCACAGCCTAGGTTAGGTTACCACTAGAAGACAAAAAAACATCCAACACCTAACATAATCTCCTTCCAACCAAACACCACTTTTTTACCCCCAACCTACCCTAACCTCTAACCAAACAAAACAAATCCCACCCCACCCCAAGTCCCCAACATAACCTAACCTCCAATCAAACAAAGCCTAAATGATAAGGACGAAGCTGTATCCCTTTGATTGCTTTAACTTTTTCTATTTGTCATTTTTTGTAATTAATGTTCGGTCTTTTCTTTTCTTTTCTTTTCTTTTTTGTCTTTTTCCTTTTTCTTTTAATTACCACACACCGGTGAGATTCAATTGAACGAGTTTTGTGATAAGGAAATTGATGAGTGCTAAGGGCTCGTCACCACTAGGCACCATCCATATCTAATTTTAGATGTTTAAGATCAAATTTTTACTTTTATTTTTTTAAAATTAAATTATTTTAATATGCACATAATCTAAAATAAAAATAATATCTTAACTATCATTTTTTTAAAAAAATTAAAAAATCATTGATTTTGACCCTTTAAATTTGAGTCGTTAAAAGTTAAAACTGTATTTAAATGATGGAGATCTCAATGCAATGATAAGCATAATAGTGCCCCTTGGCATCAAAATTGGTCCCAAATTCAACCCTTGACGTCCCTTCTAATTAATTAATGGAAGCAGTAGTGGACAAGAGAGAAAAGACTTAACAAATAAAGTGAGCATATATTGCTATATATTGCTTCTTTAAATTAAAGGACAAGATTTTTTTGCATGTATCCGTCCAACTCATTTCACTTCAACCTTTAAATAAATACACATCCATCATACTTTACTTTTATTTCTTCGAAAAGATTTTCTTTACCAATCCAAAATAGGGATACTTTTATTATAGTTCTTCGTGGAGCTTACTTTAATCAATCATAGAGATCAAACTAACCAGGTCACAAAGAAATGTGCGTAATAATTAACAAAATTGGATGAAACTTTTTACAAAGAATCCAACACAAATCATTCAAGGCTCGACGGTCATTGGTCAATCATCACTTTAGTCAATAATTCAAAAGAAACAGAGAGAAGGACAGAGATGGCACTGACAACATATCTCCAACATCGCTCAGCAAAAGCGATAGAAAAGAATAAGAAAGGGAAAAAAAAGAAGAAAGACATTAAAATAAGAAAATAGGATACATTATTATTGAGGGAGTATTATTAGGCTAAATTAAAAAAATTTTGATAAATTATAAAAAATAGATTTTATATTTAATACTACTCCCTTCGGTCTTAAATATAGGACAAAGTTTGTAGTGCAATAAATTACACTACAAATTTTGTCCTATATTTAGGACCGGAGGTAGTAAGATTTATTCCCGAAATAGGCTCTATGCTAAGGATTAGAGGGGGTAGTTTCTTTTAGGGTGTGTTTGGTTTGAGGGGAGGAAAGAGGTGGGAGGGTGGGTAAATTACCTTTTTAGGTTGAAAGAATTTAAATTTCGGGCAGGAATCTAAAATTTAAAAAGAATGAGAAAGTAAATTTTAGGCGGGAACCCAAAATTTGAAAAAATGAGAGGGTAGATTTTGGATTTCTTTTGTCCAAAATTGTAATTTCTCCACCCTCCCCTTCCCTCCCTCCCCTCAAACCAAACACACCCTTAAGATTATCAGGTTTTCTCCATTCTCATTGTTCTCTAAGTCGGCTTCATATTAAAGTGAGATTCTAAAGATAAGGGACTATCTGAAAATTGACTTGAAAATGAAGAATTTGAAATAGGTTGAGAGAAGTCCCACACAGTCATCATTGGTTGCTTAATATATAACTTGTCATTAGTCGTATGCTGACTTGTCATTATTCGTTGCTTAAATTAATAAAGGCCAAATTATCTTTTTTTCAATTTAAATGAATTCAGCTTAGGTCTTATAGAACTACAATGCAATTTGATGATTTCAAAGATTTGACCTTTTTGTGATTTTTTTAATAAGAATTATGATTTATTATTTTCTAATTTAATCAGGTATTGTTTTAGTCATCATCCCAAGAATGAATTCATCATCAGTTCCATTAATAGAAAAGGAATATTTTAAGTATATAGTATTAGTCCAGTATGTCCCAAGAACTGTTAGGTTATATCCATTCTTCAGAGAAGTAACTAGGACTGCTAGCATACTTACTGAGAAAGCATGGGCTGCTGCTGCTTATAATCTCCTTCTCTACATGATTGCAAGCCATGTAAGCTGATTTTCATTATTGCTTACGAATAAAGCCTTATCTATGTTATATATTATATATTAATCTCTAGGTTATTTGATATGTAAACTGGTACATACTTTCAGTAGAATCAGAGATTCGATGTTGGAGCCTAGGATTGAAGAATGCTAATCTCCCTGACACTACATACATGAGCTGTGGACACCAGAATTCAACTGTCTTGTCACTTCTCCATAGTTCTTGTCCCTTGAAAAATCCTGATGACATTGACGACCCAAGTGTCTTCAATTTTGGAATATTTATCGATGCTCTAAGATCTCGTGTGGTGGAATCAACAACCAATTTTCCTCACAAGACCTTCTACTGCCTTTGGTGGGGTTTGCGCAATGTGAGGTTGGAGAACATATATATATAGTCTTCTTTAATTTGTTCTTCCCCACGCAAGGTTCACGTACAGTGTATATGCCTGCAATATCAGAATGAAGAAAAATATACCAAAAGCCATAAACATTTTTTTTTCCATACATGCAGTTCTCTCGGGCAAGACCTCAAGACCAGTACGTTTATTGAGGAAATATTCTTCACTGTCTTTATTGCCATCTTCGGGTTGATTTTATTCGCGTTACTCATTGGAAACGTACAGGTAAATAATTTATTTTGTTAATAAAATAGTTAAGATCTCACATTGAAGGAATTCTTGGGTTGTGTTGGATACTATATTGCAGAAATACCTACAGTCCAGGCAATCTACAGCTGTTAGAGCTGAAGAAATGAGAGTCAACAGACAGCATATGGAGAAATGGATGTCCCAGCGTGTGCTGCCAGAGCACTTGAAGGATAGAATAAGACGATATGAACTTTACAAATGGGAAGAACATGAGGGTGTGGATGAAGAAACATTAATCCACAATCTTCCTAAAGATCTCAGAAGATACATAAAGCGTTACCTTTTCTTAGATTTAATTAAAAGAGTGAGTATCATCTTTAACAATATCTCCATCAAGGAACACACACACACATTTCATTTAAGTGCGTTTAACATGCTTTCTTGTTTCTTCTTGGTTCACTTAGACCAGGTTTAGCTAAGCTAAGAACTTTTCTGTGTCTGTTATTTCTCCAAGTGCCATTGTTTGAGGCACTGGGTGATCAGTTGTTGGATGCACTTTGTGATAAGCTGAAGCCTGCGCTTTATACAGAGAATAGCAACTTTATTTGCGAAGGAGATCCAGTGGATCAAATGCTATTCATTATGTGAGGAAAGCTTGTGACTATGATCGCAAATTGTGGAAGAGGTTTTTTCATGGCCGGTGACTTCTGTGGAGAGGAGCTTTTAACATGGGCCTTGAACCCCAATTCATCCTCAAATCTTCCCATGTCAACCGTAACTGTAGAATCTGTATCAGAAGTTGAAGCCTACGCACTCATGGCTAATGACTTGAAGCTCATTGCTTCCCAATTTCCACGCCTTCACAGCGAAGACATCAAGCACACTTTCAGGTAATTAAGGCCTATATGTCATCTCCTTTTTTATGACATAGTGCTGCTTAAAAATAATATTCTACCTCTTAAATATAAAACCTAGTTAGACTTTTTTTTTAGAGAGATTAAAGAAGTTCAATAAGTTAATTAATCATATCATATTATGTGTATATATCAGTTTATAAATCAGACAAATTAGTTTAGAGAAAACACTATAATTATAAATATTTTAAAGTAATTTAATTAGTTTCATTAAATTTAGGGCCCAACGTAATAGAACCACAAAGTTTTCTTGTTAATCCCAGCCTCAAAGTGTTTCTTGAATTAAACTTGGCTTCTTTTTGTCTGTGTAGGTTCTACTCCTCGCAATGGAGGACATGGGCTGCCTGTATCATACAAGCAGCTTGGCGTCGCCACTGTAAAAGGAAGCTTGAGAAATCTTCACGTGAAGCAGAAGACATGCTACAATATGCTTTAGCAAGAAGCTCAGATAATGAGCCAGACAATGGATTTCAGTACCTAGAAATTAAAGTAATTCAATTTAGGCATGCAAAAGTTATAAACTGCTATCATATATATATGTTTCATTTCTATTTTTTTAGAAAGATTTGCTTTCCTTTTTTTTTTTGTCTCTAATCTAACAGGTTAAAACAACTTACTTTATATGCCCCTCTAACCCCAAAATATTGTTTTAGCTTCACTAGTCATGCTTTATGTAAAACTTAAAGGATAAGGACGAAGCAGTGTCCCTTGATTGCTTTAATTTTTTCTATTTGTCAACTTTCCTAATTAATATGCCATCTTTTCTTTTCTTTCCCTTTTCTTTTAATTCCCAAATGCTAGTCAGATTCAACTGAACGAGTTTTGGTGTTAGGTGGACTTATCAGTATTAAGAGCTCATCACCATTGAAAACCATCCATATCTAATTTTAGATGGTTAAGATCAAATTTTGTAATTTATTTTTCAAAATCAAATTGTTTAAATCTAAAATAAAGATAATATCTTAATTATCATTTTTTAAAAATATTTTTTAAAAAACAAACCATTAGTTTGAACCTTTAAATTTAGGTCGTGGAAAGTTGAAACTGTCTTTGGACATTATAGAACTCAATGCAATGATGAGCATAACGTGTTCCTCGTCATCGAAACTGGTCCTAAATTCAACACTTGACCCTACCTTTTAATTAATTAATGGAAGCAGTAGTAGACAAGAGAGAAAAGACTTAACAAACAAAGTAGCATATATATATATATATTGCTTCTTTAAATTAAAAGACAAGAGTTTTTTTGCATGTATCCGTCCAACTCATTTCACTTCAACCTTTAAATAAATGCGCATCCATCGTCCTTTCTTTTTATTTCTTGGAAAAGATTTTCTTTACCAATCAGAATAGGGATACTTTTATTATAGTTCTTTATGGACCTTACTTTAATCAATCGTAGAGATCAAACGAACCAAGTAACAAAGAAATGTAAGTAATAATTAACAAAATCAGATGAAACTTTTTACAAAATATCCAACACCTATCAATCAAGGTTCAATGGTCATTGGTCAATCATCTCTTTAATCAATAATTCAAAAGAAACAGAGATCAGATGGCACTGACTACATATCTCCAACATCGCACAGCAAAAGCGATAGAAAAGAATAAGAAAGGGAACAAAAAAAAAAAAAAAAGACATTAGAATAATGCATCCCAAGATTGTAATTTTTTTTTTTTTTTGCCGTCATTTCAAGTTTGTGAATTTACTTCATTATATAGGTGAACGATTGCTATATTTTACTTTTTATTGAATTCTATACTATAAAAACGTTAGTTATAAGAATAATTTCCTTGTTCTAAAATCCTCAGTTCCCCATGCACCATGTGTTTTAGTTAGGGTGACAAAATGCAAAAATAAGATGCTTTCCGTTGCCAATTAATTCATACAAATTATATAAATTTCTCATTAACATGGTTAAAATTATGAAATTTTTTAAATTTTGAAATAGATATTTTCAAGGGCTAAGAAGCAATAATACTTATGAACTTTTATCAAAAGTGCGACTAGCGCTATATACATTTCGGAAATGCAAAAATACTCATGGACATTCAAAATATAGGCAAAAACGCTAGCACCGTTAAAGATAAATTAACACCGTTATATATACATAGGCAAAAAGATTGTGGGACCTACTACAAAAAATAATGATGTTATGTCAAATTTAACGGTGCTGATATTTTTTCTCTCATTTTAAATATTCGTGGATATTTTTACCCCCTTCGAAATATATATGATATTGGATGCACTTTGAGTAACAGTAAAAAGATTATAGGTATTTTTACACCTTCACCCTATTTCCGAACATAGCTTATTTTGGTAAGAATAAGCATGTTTTTACTTTAGCTTATCTAGATCCTATTCCTAAATATAGATAGAATTGCTATATATGTACACTGTGTATGTCCCATTTGGCCGTTTGGGAGAGGTGAAAAAATAATTAATTAATTAAAGAGGAAAAATTTAAATATTATTTCAGAAAAAAAGACATTTGAATTTCAAAATCTCAAATCAGTAACTTTCCAAAAACCTGAGTTATCAACTGATATACTCTTTTTATTAATCTTATTACTCTTATTGTTAACAAAACTAATTTAGGGTTTTAAAATTCAAATGGTATTTAAATATCTTTTTCCTTATTACTTCCTTAATCAATTCTGAATTCCACATTTATAATTTTTTTCTCGAAGTATCTTAAAGACCAGATGGTGTACATATTTTCATCCTTGATGTATCAATATATCTCTCTTGATTTTTTTTTTTTTTTTTTTTGAGTCTGGGGTAGGACTGCCAATCTTTTTTCCATGAAATAAATTTGATTAAACTTATTAAATGTAGACGGCATAAATTTTATATTTGTTAAAAATTTTAGAAATATATTAATTATGCCTTTAGCTTAAGGTAAAGGGTTTATGTAAATGTTGTAGAAGGTAAATTTTGGTTGTGGTTCAAGTAGTGTCCAACATTCACATGGACATTGACACTTATATTAATATAACGGACCTACCTTTTTCTTATTTCTGGGCTGACTTGAATGAATCAATCTTCCTTCGCAATCACTTGCGTGGACTCTCTGTTTTTGGGTCTTTCTTGTCACCTAAAAACACGTTAGTCACTCTCTCTCTCTTCTTCAAAGCTCTGTCTCAGACATCTCTGAACGCTTCTCATCTTATTTTCTCTTCAATTTGCTATACCATTCTGAAGCTTGTGATGTGACATTTCTAAATCTTTCTGGCTTCTCTGCTCTGTGCTTTTCCTCTGGTTGGTTCCCTTTACGCTGTTTGAACCTTCTACATATGTTCCTGGTTGGTGTTTCCTTTTCCTTCAACTTTTTTGCAAGTTTTTTATTTTACTTTCATCTTGGTTTGCCCAAGAAAAAGCTGAATATATGTCGAACAAAGTTTTCACCTTTCTGTACTTTCATAGAAGCCACACACAAATCCATGTATAGACTTCGACTGTGAGATTTGCTATTATCTTCGATCTTATCTTCTGTAGTGATCACGCACGCATGTTTGGTAAGAATTACTTCCATGAACTTTTACTTGATGTGAAAATGCCCCAGCAAAATCTTTTGGGATGGAAGTTTCTTGCTTGTCCATATTCACTTTGTATTTTACTGGTTGATACAACATGATTCAGGTTTTCTTCATCTTGGCTTCTTCTATATCAGTGAATAGTCATACTTAGTTTTGAATCTTTCTCCTTCCTTCTTTTTCTCTCGATAAATTGGTATGTCTCATGTAATGGGTGCTTGACTTACTAGATTGACTTCATTGACTTAGTTGTTAAGTTTTGCAAATTGTGCAAGTGTTACTGTGACTTTAACTTAAAATGTTTTTTTTTAACATTGTAGATTTTTCTTTAACTTAAAATTTCGTGTGTAACACTCTTGAGTTTTTCGAAGATGTGATTCTTGATCGAAGTTGGAATTTGCAGGCCTGACCTGAGTCTTGTTCTGTACTCAATAAATTGTTTCTCTTTCTAAAGCTTAACTTTTCTCTCTGGCTGATTAAGAGGGTTAATCATGGATGTCAGATCAGAAAAATTTGTGAGGTTAGTTTGTTCATCATGGTTTTAGCCAATTTTGTCCCACATAATTTACTACATATTTCTGTTACTTCCTTTTTAAAAAAAAATAAAAATCAAATTTTCTCACCAAAGCTGCCACTTGAGCTTCTCATAGATATCAATGGTGTTCCATAAAGTTGGCTCAGATGCTTCTTAAAATTATTAATTCAGAACATCCTTTCAACATTGAGAAGACAGGATTGTAACTTCGATTCTTCAGAGGAACTTTAACAGATGTCTATTTTGGAATTGAAGTATACATTACTCAACAATTTGGTTTAATGTTCCAGACTAAATCTGATGGTTTTTTTTTTTGTGAACAACTGTTCAAGCTACTTACTATGATTACATTTCTTTCTAGGTTTAAGGACTGGAGTTCAGAATCATCTTTGAATGTTGAGAAAACAATTTCTTCTGATGAAGGATATCATCAGAGAAAAGTTAGACCAAGACCAAGAGATGTGTTTAACAACATTAGAAGAGGAATCCAAAGAAGGTTTGAGAAGATTAAAAACTTGAGAAAACCTGCAAATGTGCATCCAGTAAGCGATGCAAGTCCCAAGATATCGGCTTCGAAGAAGAAGATTCTTGATCCACAGGGGTCCTTCCTTCAGCAATGGAACAAAATATTTGTGATAGCATGTGTACTAGCAGTATCAGTGGATCCTCTGTTCTTTTACATCCCAGTTATTGATGACAGCAAAAAATGCCTTGGTTTGAACAAAACATTGCAGATTATTGCCAGTGTTCTTCGTACATTCTTTGACCTCTTCTACATTCTGCACATAGCATTTAAGTTTCGAACGGGTTTTATCGCCCCTTCTTCTCGGGTTTTTGGTAGGGGAGAGCTCATTGATGATCCTCAGGCTATTGCAAAAAGATACTTATCTTCATACTTCATCATTGACATCCTATCAATTATTCCACTTCCACAGGTACCTCCCTCTTCTACTCTTCTCAAGTGCTTCCTTATATATCATTACAAGTCACTTGACCCTTTAACATGTGATAAAAGAGTTTAGTGGATTCAGAGTCATGAACATAATAAAAGGCAAAAACATATTCAGAGTCATGAACATAATAAAAGGCAAAAACATATTCCTTTATCTTTTGTCAAGTTCCACTTTAAGTCCTAAGTTATTAAGTGAAGGCATGTGAATGTCTCTTATTATAACCTCTGACATCTTACTCCACATGAAGTTTATTGGACTGTAGATAAAGCATAGGCCTATTGCCGATGAAATTACATTTAAAGCGTCAATGTGTAAATTTACCCCAGAAGTTTTTACCGAGGAATAATATTGCCCCGCAAGTTTTTTCGGGCTCAATGTAGCCCCAGAAGTTTCAAAACATAGCAATATTATCTTATACCGTTAAAAAACTAACATTGATGGTTAAAAAATTAACGTTGACCGTTAACTTTTTAACGATAAGGGGCAAGATTGTTTCATTTTAACATTTTCAGGGTAAAATTAAATATTAAAAAACTTTTAAAGTAATATTGTTCCTCAGTGAAAACTTTCAAGGAGAATTTGCACCTTAACTCACAATTAAATATAAAGAATGTGAGTGGTAATGACCAAACCCCTGACTAGTTGGTCGTAGAAGTTTTGATGTCATGTCAAGAGATGGCTTCAGCGGTTATGACCTACTTAGTATTTTCCAATGCTGGGTACCATGGAAGCAAAATAAAGGCATTTGTAGTCACATTTTTTCCATTCATTTGATGAGCCAGACATGACTTGTTGTTTTATCGCTGTTGATGTTTTCTTGTTCAGGCGTTTGTTTTGGCAATGAGACATTCAGTTCCATCTGTAGAAAAGGACTGGTTAAAATATGCAATATTAATCCAATATGTCCCCAGATTTCTTCGGATCTATCCATTATTCACAGAAGTAACTAGAACTTCTGGCATACTGACTGAGACAGCTTGGGCTGGTGCTGCTTATAATCTCTTTCTCTATATGCTAGCAAGTCATGTAAGCTGATTTTACTGCTTTTACTGAAAAAAAAAAAGCAAAAAAACTTTTCCATAATACTCCCTCCAATCCTTAATATATGACCCAGTTGACTTTTAATGGAGAGATTAATGAAGCTAAATAAGTAATAATAGTGTATATTGTATATTATTAGATTATATATCAGTTTACAAATCAAACAAATTAGTTTGGTGTAAAAGTGATCAATATAAATACTTTATAGTAATTTATTCAACTCTCTTAATCTCTCCAAAAAAGTTAACTGAATCTTATATTAAGGACCGGCTATTATATTAGATCCCTTGATCACCATGTAAATGTGGCGTACCAGGTGGTTGGAGCTTTCTGGTACCTGTTTTCAGTAGAATCAGAGCTTCGGTGCTGGCACAGAGAATTGAGGAATGCTAGTTTGCCTACATTCATAAGCTGTCAATACCAGACAAATCCAAATGTCACTACACTTCTCAATCATTCTTGTCCCTTCAAGGATCCTGACGAAATTGACGACCCCAAAGACTTCAATTTTGGAATGTATATCGACGCTTTAAAATATCATGTGGTGGAATCAACCATGGATTTCCCTCAAAAGATCTTCTTCTGCTTTTGGTGGGGTCTGCGCAATGTAAGGTTGTTCAATAATATCTATGTTATTGACTTCCTATGCAAGAACCACATTTATAAACTCTCAGACCTGTATACTTAGTTTTTTGTGGATTCATTTATTTGTGTGTCATCGATATGAAGGAAAGAACATGCTAAAAGTCCAACATTTTTTGTCCTATGTTCTGCAGTTCTCTGGGACAAAATCTCAAGACAAGTACATACGTTGGGGAGATCATCTTTGCTTGCTTCATTGCAATCTTTGGGTTGGTTTTGTTCTCATTACTCATTGGAAACATGCAGGTGATTATTTATTAGAATTTTAAGATCATGTTCTTCAGCACCATCCAACTAATAAACAGACACATTACACTAAACATTTGTGATTGAGAAGATTTCTTTTATTCACTAAACATTTGGGTTGTGTTGACTATGATGATTACAGAAATATCTACAATCTGTAACTGTTAGAGTTGAAGAAATGAGAATCAAGAGGAGGGATGCAGAGCGGTGGATGTCGCACCGTATGCTACCTGAGCACTTGAGGGAAAGAATCAGACGCTATGAGCATTACAAGTGGCAAGAAAACAGAGGTGTGGATGAGGAAACATTAATCCACAATCTTCCTAAAGATCTCAGAAGAGACATAAAGCGTCACCTTTGCTTGGGTTTAGTTAAGAAGGTGAGTATCATCTTTAACCATCTCTCCATCAAGGAAGATACATATACATATAATGTAACATTCCAGCACCACGCTCTCGATATTTACATATACTTACATGTCTCATCTACAGACACATGAACATGTTTATGATTGTTTCAGGTGCCAATGTTTGCGACAATGGATGAGCAGTTGTTGGATGCACTTTGTGATGGGCTGAAGCCAGTGCTTTATACAGAGAAGAGCGCGATTATTCGCGAAGGAGATCCGGTGGATCAAATGCTATTCATTATGCGAGGAAACCTTGTAACTATGACCACAAATGGTGGAAGAACAGGTTTTTTCAACTCTTTCGTTATCAAGGCAGGTGACTTCTGTGGAGAGGAGCTTTTAACATGGGCCTTGGACCCCAACTCATCGCCAAATCTTCCCATTTCAACCAGAACAGTAGAATCTCTGTCAGAAGTTGAAGCCTTCGCTCTCATGGCTAATGACTTGAAGCTTGTTGCTTCCCAATTTCGACGCCTTCACAACAAATACATCCAGCACACTTTCAGGTAAGGGCTATGTCATCTCCGTAGAAATCATGTAGAGCCATAAAGTTTTCTTGTTAATCTCAGCCTTAAAGTAAAGTTGACTGCTTTTTGTCTCTACAGGTACTATTCCTTGCAATGGAGGACATGGGCTGCATGTTTCATACAAGCAGCTTGGCGTCGCCACTGTAAAAGGAAGATTGAGAAATCTTTACGTGAAGCGGAAGACAGGCTGCAAGATGCTTTGGCAAAAGAGGAAGGTTCTTCCGTAAGTTTTGGTGCCACCATATATGCAGCAAGGTTTGCTGCCAATGCGTTACGCGGCCTGAGAAAAAATAAAGGGGAACGAAAGAACAACAGAATGTCTCAGAGGTTGCTTCCTCTGCTGCCTCAGAAGCCAACTGAGCCTGATTTCACTACACAAGCATTAGGATTATCCTAGTTTTGTTCAGGAAAAGAAAAAGGCAAGTGATTATAGTGTGAGTTCCACTTTAAAGAGAATGTAAACTTGTAGATGCTTGTGCAGAATATTGCATGCGCTCAACAACTAGTTTGTGTATGTGGGTATTGTAGCTTGCAAGTGTTGTTCAAGTATTCCGGCAACAAGACTTTAGTGACCAATCAACATTTTCAGTGTGTGAAGATGTGATTTCAAACACATAATAGTTGTGTGAAAATGTATTGATGGTTTGTTCTCTAATGCTTTGCTTGAAGGGGAAATTGATATGAAGACTTGTCATGGTTTGTTTGGGCTGCAACAAAATATCTTGTGAGAAACGGCTATTAAAAGTGGTGACAATTGTGGATATTATGTATAAAGTCTTCGAGTCCATTTTTTTTTTTTTTTGGTTAACAAGCGCACAGAAAATGATACAAAACTAAAGGACCGTGCACGGCATCTTTCTTTTCTTACGGCTCTACTCTTAAATATAAAAGCTAATTAAAGAATTAGTTTTGGTCTTAAACTCTCGTACTATCATACTTATCATTTTCCTCTAAACTAATTTATTAACTAACATATAAACTAATATATAATCTAATATTATACCGACGTATTTTATGGATATCATGCCACATTTTTTATAATTAAATAATTTATCCAGCTTATTTAATATTTACTTAAATTAAATAAGTAGCTCTCACATTAAGTACTAAGAGTATCTCTTACTCCTTTTCTTGAAATTGCCTCCAAAAGGGTTTCTATTGAGGTTGTGTGCTTCAAATATTACCCACAAGAAGTGAAAGTAAAAGTAAAGGCTTTTATTTCCAGCCACCATTTGGAATCAAGAAAAACCAGAGAAGAGAGAGAGAGAGAGAGAGAGAGAGTTCATAATAATAAGTCTTTCAGCAAACTTAAGCAACTGGACAACACAGGCTCCGTTGACCAGGCAATTTACATAGGGTGTTTATTTTATTTAGAGTAATTATTTATACTCTTTTTTTTTTTTTTTTGCCGTAGTTGTGGCTCCAAGTCATCCACACTGATTCAAAAGCCACCCTTCACAACCCTCACAACTGGTTTTTTTTTTTTTTTGGTATCATGTTGATTCCTTCTTGTTCATGAATTCATGTTTAGGGTAGGGAAGAAGATTCAGATTAAAAATGTTCTTATGCAGGTGTTACTGGTAAAATTAAATTATTTAACAGTTGATAAATACTATGATCGATGATGATAATTAACAAAACATACCACTGAGAGTGATAAATAGAGAAAATCTCATAACAATAATCATTCAGCAAGTGGACAACGTAACACATGTCCCGTTGACCAATTAAGCAAGTTACATGGAGCATATATATTTTATTTAGTAATTATTTATGCTAATGCTATTTCTAGCAAGCTTTTGGCTCCATGTCATCCACACTACGTTCAAAAGCCCGGTGGCACAACCCTACATAATCAAAACAAAAGTTGTTTTTATATTCCAAGTTGCTATGTATATTTAAAAAAAAAAAAAAACACACACACACACACACACACGATGTAAAAATAACACAGTTCTGGGGCTTTTAATGTGTCTATCTCTAATACACTTTGTAATGCTTCAACCTTCTAAATATTTTTTTATTAATAGATTTTATATAAAATGAGTGACATTTTAATATTTTATGGGTATGAAATGATGCAATTTTGAATTTTTTAAAGCTTTTTCAAAGAAAAATACTTTAAAATTACGCAGTTTGGATTTATCTTTAAAATAGTTGCAAAAAAGGTTAAAGCCGTATGATTTTATTATGTCCATAAAATATTAAAATAGTGCTCCTTTTAGTTTTACATAGAATTTAATGATCAAAGGGGCGGATTTAAATTTTGGAAGCTGGATTATTACACGGTATTAAAGTGTGGCAAAAACTAGAGCCCCAAACCCAAACATGTTGAAGTTGCAAAAACAAGATAACAAACATGAAATATAAAGGAAATATGGTGATAAAAAAAAGAAAGGCTTACTTTTTGCAATCAGTGTCCTTAGTGATGGCAGGAAGGGAAAAAGAGAGGCCACACTTTTCAGGAATCAAGGGAATGCGATTAGGATCATACTTTCCCACGAGGGACAGTGCTTGTTTAATGCATTTGCATGATTCAATGCGGTCTTGTCTGGTCTTTGACATATCATTAATTTCCTTGACGCCATTGCAGCAAGATTGAGAAGGATTAGGTTTGGATGTGTCTATATATCCACGACAAGGAGCGATTTTCGGAATAACTATGCTGCATGGAATTGCCCCCGCCGGGGCCCGCTTCGGTGGTGGTGGAACCTTACTAGCTTCAGAGGTTGAAATCAACACAGCAACAAGAATGACCGCCACAATGCCTGCTAGGCGAAACATGGAAGAAGCTATGGCCATTTTCATATTCAAGGTAGAAAAAACCACAATGTAAGTACGTGTGTTTGTTTTGGTGGAACTTGATGATTTTGTGTATTGTGGGAAGGAATATATATATGCATACGGAGAGAGGGAGGGATTGATGAGTCGTGAGTGTGTGAACTTAAATTGAGGAAGTGCAACGGCCTCATTTCTAAGTGACGGCGGGTTTGTTTTGGTGCTTAGTGCTTTGTAAGAAAAGTTCAATTACTTGCCTCTACAAAACATTGAAAAAATTTCTAGACATTATTTTTTTCACTTCATTATTAATATTACTAAAACAAAATTTACGTCACACAAGAGATCGAGTCCGAGACGGTATGGGAAGTTCCCTTTGTAAATAAAATCATATTCTTAGCCACCCATGATTTAGCAAAAAGGATATGATTCAACCCTCAAGCATGCTTTTATAAGTGTGATTCAAAAAGCAAGATTGAGCGAAAGCCAGAATTGCTCAATTGTGACAAGGAGTTTTAACTTAAAAGGGAGGAAGAAAACATGATATATCAGGACATGGAAAAGTGAGTTAGATTCCTTTCATATATACATATAGATATAAGAGACAAGCCCTTACGTTGGGCTTTTCTGGCGGAACATGCAATTTTGATGCAGGGGGATGATTCAGACCTTCACGATGTTCATTTCTTTCTTTGTTTTTTTAGTGTGCGTTTAACATCCTGAATTTTTTTTTATGTATATCCGATATCTTAAAGTATTTTGTAATTTATTCAACATCCTGAATCTTTTTTCCATGTGCATATAGTGCGTTAGAGTATTTTGTGACTGAATTTTACGTTTCAAGTATTAGTTTGTTCAAGAAAAATTTTGTCCATAAAGTTTTTCTTTTTCAAGGAACACTTTTAACCTTGACACTAACTTCCAAAAAGTTATGGGTTGAGTATGAGCTGCTAAACATGCAACAACAGCAACTTTTGATTTGATTCATTAATTAGGTTTCTATATGCAATCCATGAGAAGTTTAAAAAAAAGATTTTAAAGAGAGACAGAGTTTGAGGCTAAGAGTTTCACAGTTGGGAATCTTGCCTGTTGAAGCTGTTTTTCGTAAAATGGTAAGTTAAAAAATAAACAAGCATACGGATAAGCCACACCTCAGGGCTGGTTGATGTCAACATAACATCTTTTATCAAGTTTATCATAGGTTTATTGCATTTTTATCCTTTTTATTTTCTAAATACCAGTGAGTGTGATATTTTTTACGTTAAAAAATTGACTTTCTTAGTTAAAATAAAGATAAACTTTTTAAATCATCTTTATCTTCATTTAATCTTTTTTAATAATTTAAATTTTAATATTTTTTTTTTGTATTAATTCAACATTTGGTCCCTTATATTTGTATTTATTTTAATTTTGGTCCCTTATGTTTCAAATTATATGTTTTGGTCCCTTGAGTTTTATTTTGTTTAAAACATTATTACCTATAATTTATTAAAGACCTAGACCATTTTACCCGTCGAGGATCAAAATTAAAATGAAGGCAAATTTGAGGGAATAAAAGCTTGTATTAAACTAATCATCTTTTTTGTTTTAAAATAATGGTGAAACAAAAATTGCTTCGATGGTCAACTATATAGAATTTAAGTTTTTTTTTTAAAAAAAAAGTAGAACATTTAAAATTCCCATAATTGTTTTGGGAAAAAAAATAATACTCATTCAAAACAGTGCGCATTTGTAAGTATGATTCAGAAAGCAAGATTAAACGGAAGCCAAAATTGGTCAATTGTGACAAAGAGTTATGGCTTAAAAGGGAGCAAGAAAACGTGAAATGTTAGGCCATGGAAATGTGAGTGGTATAAATTTAAAAAGATTTTTCTTCCGTGGACATTGTTCTTGATTTCATTTTTCACCACAACGATGAGCATCATGTTACTCACCACTGTGATGAGTACCAGAAAATGGCTCCATGCATGGTTCAGGCCGCAACAAATTAATCTCTTGTGAGAAAAGGCTTTTAAAAGGGATCGTGACAATGGGAGTATTAATTTTGTATAGAAGTCTTAAAAGTCCACATTTACGTTGCCTAGCGCATAGAGATTGATACAAAACTCAAGTGTTCAAGAGATCTATATCTTTCTTGGTCACAATCTTACTAGCACACTTATAACTGAATATCAATGCCAATTAAATTATAAAGTCTACACAAAACCGCGAGTTATTTTTCAAATTTCATATATTAATTAGGGGTGTTCAAAGTATCCTGGTCCCGGTTGTCCCGCGGCCCGGTCCAGGACATTTTATCCCGAGAATTTCTCGTCCCGGTCAGGATCAGGACTGGGATCACACCTTGTGATCCTTGGAATTCCCGGTCCTGGTTTTTTTTTTTATTTTTTCCTTAAAAAAATTATTCTTTTATATTTTTATTTTTTACCCTATAAATTAAGTTATCATTTGATAAAATGTATATCACATATTTAGTTAGAGTTAAATCGTATATATATCATGATACTAATCCTAACTATATAATATATAAAGATAATAACAAAAATAATGAATGTGATGATAATAATAATATATTATTCTTCAATTCTAGCTCAATTTATATGATTTTTATGACCTTATTAGGTGTTAAATAATCACTTCAAACACCATATTATAAAAAATTTAACTAATATAATTATATTATTAAAACCGGGAATTCTCGATCCCGGTTATACCGAGAATTTTCCGGGACCGGGAATAACTTCCCATTCCCAGCTACCCCCAGGACAGGAACCGGGAATGGGTGATCTTGGTCCCAGGATTTAAACTCCCGTAATATTAGTTGAAAAATTTAGACCACTATATAAATTTTACATGACAGTGGGTAATTTTTCTAATGCGTATTGTGTTATCGGTTAAATTTAATTATTTGATTTATGTAAAGGTTGATACCATATGATAGTAATTAATGTCAAAACAGAGCACTGATGAGACTAATACATACAGAAAATCTATTAATAATATAGTCTTTCAGCAACTGGACAACTTAGGCTCCGTTGACCAATTAAGAAATTAGTTAATTACATGGAGCACTCATTTATATTTTATTTATTTAGAGCAATTATTTATACTAATGCCTTTTATAGCAAGCTAGTGGCTCCATGTCATCCAAACTGCATTCAAATGCCGGGTGGCACAACCCTGCATAACCAAAACAAAATGCTGTTATTACTTTCCAACATAATACAGAAATTTGTAAAAACACACACAATGCACACTCACAATGTAAATAATGGGGTTTGGGGCATTTAATGCATCTATCTCTCATACCCTTTTGTAATACTTCAACTTTTCAAATATTTTTTTATCAATAGACTTTACATAAATGGAGTAACATTTTGATGCAGTGTATAAGTTTTTTTTTTATGATTTTACAAATAAAATATATTCTAAAATTATGTAATTTTGATTTACATTTTTGAAAAACTTGTAAAAAAAATTCTAATAATTTGAAAAAACATCTGGGAAGTTAGATTATTATAAAAAGAACTGGAGAGTACAAATTAACAAGAGGCCCAAATCCCAAATAACACTTGTTGAAGTTGTAGAAATAGGATAACAAACATGAAATTTGAGGAAACATATATAGATACAGAAAAAGAAAGGACAGGCTTTGGTCCTTTGCCCCACAAGAAAAGGAGATTTTTTTTCCTCTTATGGGCATTAAAGTGGAGAAACCGGGTCCAAAAAAGAAACACTTACTTGTTGCAGTCAGTGTCTTTGCTTATGGCGGGAAGGGAAAAAGGGAGGCCACACTTTGTAGGAATCAAGGGAATACGATTAGGATCATATGAGCCCACTGCGGATAGTGCTCTTTTAATGCACTTGCATGCTTCAATGCGGTCTGGTCTGGTATTTGCCTTGTTATAAATGTCCTTGACGCCATTGCAACAAGCTTTAGTAGGATCAGGTTGAGTTTTGACTATGTATTCACGACAAGGAGTGATCTCCATAATAACTGCGCCGCATGTAATTGCCTCCGCTTGCCACAGTTCATCGGATGGCGGTGGATAATAACTGGCTTCAGACGTTGAAATCAGCACAGCAAAAAGAATAGCCGCCATAATGGCTGCCATGCAAAACATGGAAGAAGCTCCGTCCATTTTCATATTCAAAGTTGAAGAAAGTAAACCACTACGAATGTGTTTTTGTTTTGAAGGAATTAATAGCTTGATGATTTTATGAATTGTGGAAGGAATACATATATATAGAGGGGGAGGGCGGAGGTTGGTGAGTTTGCGAACTAAAACTTGTTTTACATCACACAACAAGAGAGCCTGAGACGGTATGAGAAGTTCCCTTTGTAAATAAAATCACGTTCTTGGCTACCCGTTATTTGGTAAAGGGCATGTGATTGAACCCGAAAGTATGCATTTATAAGTGTGATTTAAAAAGCAAGATTGAGCGAAAGCCATAATTGCCTAATTGTGACAAAAGAGTTGACTCAAAAAGGAGCAATACTACAAAAAAAATAAAGTTGTGGCGTTTATAATTGTATTAACTGTGGTGCTAGAGAAGGGCCACATATCTGGACGCTACTAAAAAAAGCTGTGGCGCTTGGAAGCGCCACAATATTTTAAAATTTTTTTTTTTTAAAAAAAATATCCTCCTGTGGCGCTAGTTCGAGGAAGTGCCACAGGAGGGGGGTCTTACTGTGGCGCTTACGTCAGCAAGCGCCACAGGAGACCCTCCTCCTGTGGCACTTTCTCAAACAAGCGCCATAGGAGGGTCCTTTTTTTTTCTTTTTTCTTCTTCTTCTTTTTTTTTTCCTATGGCCCCTTTTTTATACTTCCTGATTGTGAAGCTTTATATAAAATGAGTGGCTTTTGTGTTTATCATCTCCACAAATTGTCAATCTTTCTATTTTATATTTCAACCTATTATATATATATATATATATATATATATATATATATATATATATATATATATATATATATATATATATATATATATATATATAATTTTCACATTTAAAATTCAAGTTCCCTAACAATAATGTTCTTACATTAATACTCTCCAAAGCTAACATAAAAAATATTACAATACAAGAACTTGATATGTGAACACAGTACATCAACAACTAATTAAGTAAATTAAAAGATTACTAAAAAACGCAAGCTTGTCGGCAAAAAAATTTAAACAAAGTAAAAAGGCAAACGAAACAAGCTAGGTTTTCACTCTTTCCTATTAAATTAGGAACAAAAAGGCAAACGTTATATTACGGTTTATCTTGACTAAAAAAAAATTTAAACAAAGCAAGCTAGAATGAAACAATCTTCTTCTTACAAATCTATTAATTGACCAGCGCAGGGAGTGGGAGATCACGTTGGTGACGCTAGCTTGAGTGACGAGTGAGCGTGTGGGTTTGCTTTTTAGTGTGAAGATGATAGGAAATGGAGGGAGGGGGCCGATAGATCCACTAAGAAGATGAGAAAGGGAAAGTAATTTAATGGATGAGAGAGTAGTTGAATAATTAAAGTGGAGTAGTAGTCAAAAAGAGAAGAAATGGGGACGGACACGGGACTACTACGCGGGAAATGAAATAATTAAGAGATATACACTATCCATTTGAAATTTGAATTTTTTTTTTTTTTTTTTTTAGAAATCAGCATCAACTGTGGCGCCTAGGCATTAGGCGCCACACATGATATATAATATATCATGTGTGGTGGCTAATGCCTAGGTGCCACAGCTGATCTTTGATGCAGCTGTGGCGCCTAGTGGGTTAGGAAGAAAACGTGAAATGTTAGGCCATGAAAAAGTGAGTGAGGTTTTTGTTCTCAAGAGCATAAGGAATTTCTTAATGGAGTACACTACGATTAAGGTTAGGTTAGGCTTTTTTTTAGTTAGGTAGAGGTATCTTTTTGTTAGAGGCAATTATATTTAAGATATTTTTGGATACTAAATATAAGTATTTCTTCTAATAAAGATTGGAATTTTAGTTTACTACGTTGTGAAAAACTAAAAGTATATTTGGATTAGCTTATTTTTCAAGAATAAACACTTATTACATAAGTCGAGATGAAACTCTTCTCTACACATACCTCGTATACCGTAAATCACGATTTATAAGCACTTATTGCCTAAAAATAAGCTATTCCAAATAAACACTAACATTATGAATTAGGTGATATGGGCTCTTCTTTTTTTTTATTACAACACAACTTTATTCAAATACTTATAAAAAGGTACATACAAAATTAGGCTTCCTTACATGTATAGGTATAACAGACAAGCCCTTGGGCTTTTCTAGCGGAACATGCAATTCTGTTGCAGGGGATGATTCAAACCTTCACGGAAAGGTAAAAGCGTTTTCAATTCGTTTCTTTCTTTTATTCTTGGGTTAGGATGCGCCTGAAAAAATTAGGCTTGCTCACATACATGTAGATAGAAGAGACAAGCCATTAGGTTGGGCTTTTCTGGGTGTACATGCAATTCTGATGCAGTGTATGATTCAAACCATATGAAAAAAGGAGAGAATTGAGAGGTGCCCAATCAAAGGGAATCACAGTTATTCTTTTCCCCAGAAAAGATTACTTATAGAAATTAAATCAAAAAAATAATAATAACTAATTCAAAGACGTACGTACGCATATTGGACGGATACATATATCTGATGAAGTTCACCTTCGACATGCCCACGTCCTAATTTAGTTACAACTCTTTTATAATTGAGCTTTTTCTGACGAGTTGATAATGTGGTAAAGCGCTAGCAGAAATTATTCATACACCATAATTTAATTTTATTAAACAATTACACAGCCAAAGTGTACACCAAAATATTCAGCATACATGCCACAATCTTGCCATGCAATCAGCTCGGGAAAAGATCAAAGAAAATTGCTGAGAGTGTACTTGAGAGCTTTAGTCCAACTCTCCTGTTTATTGAAGCTTTGAGTAATGGAGTAGAATAACAGAATGTCTCAAAGAATGCTGCCTTACAAGCCAACTACACAAGCTTTAGGGGTATCTTAGTTTTGTTCTAAAAAAAGAAAGTGGTTATAGTGTGAGTTTTACTTTAAAGAGAAAATAAACATGTAGATGCTTGTGCAGAATATTGCATGCACTTAACAACTATTTGTGCATGTGGGTGTATTGTAGCTTGCAAGTGTTGTGTCTAATCAAGATTTTCAGTCTGTGAGAATGTATTGATGGTTTTCTTTGCAATACTTTGCTCTTGAAGGTGAAATTGTTATGAACACTTGCCATGGTCTCAAGAAGAACTAGTTTTGATGAGCATCCAAATTTGCAAAGTTCATATTTAATTTGTACAGTCTAGATTTATTTGTTGAAAGAATTATTTTAGTGGTTACAGCATCTAAAATAAATATAATATCTTAATTGATGTTAGTTCTTTTTTAAAAAAAAAAAAAGTGATTTTTTATAAGGAAAATTCCAAAAAATACAATTAAAAATGGGGAAAAACAAATTAATGCTGTGAATTTATCAAATTCCAGGCCAGAACTGAAGTAAGAATTTAGGATTTCCAATTCTGACCAAATAACCAAAATCCTCTTAGTTCAGTTCACAAGTTTTAGGGGTCAATAATAACATCTGTATATATATTAACAACATCAAATTTTACGTTAACGACTTTACTTTCATGTTTCACAACTTCATATTTTAAAAATCAGGGATAATTTTTAGGGCACAAGTTTCAGGGATCAATAATAACATCTGTATCTATATTAATAATATCATATTTTACATTAACAACTTTACTTTCATGTTTTACAACTTCATATCTAAAAAATCAGAGATAATTTTGAGGGCACAAGTTTCAGGGGTCAATAACAACATCTGTATGCATCATATTTTCCATTAACAACTTTACTTTCATGTTTCCTAACTGAACTAAGAGCAATTTGATCAGAGTCAGAAATCCCAAATTCCTACTCCAATTTTGACCTATGATTATATGTTGGCACTAATTTGTCTTTTCCCATTTTTAATTGTATTTTTTTTAGAATTTTCTCCTTTTTATATATTTAAAAATTATCAATTAAAATTTTTAATCTGACATGTCAAAACAGTATTTGGATGGTGTGGGTGGGTGTCACATTGTCACTACAACAATAAGCATCATGTTACTCACCACTGTGATGAGTACCAGAGAATGGCTCCATGCATGGTTCAGGCCACAACAAAATCTTTTGTGAGAAAAGGCTTTTAAAAAGGAGTGACAATAGGAGTCTTAATTTTGTATAAAAGTCTTTAAAGTCCAAATTTACGTTGGCTAGCGCATAGAGATTGATACAAAACTCAAGTGTGCATGAGATCTATCTTTCTTGGTCTCTATCTTACTAGCACACTAATAATTGAATATCAATGCCAATTTAAATTATAAAGTCTACACAAAACCGCAAGTCGTAAACAGCGTGAGTTATTTTTCAAATTTCATATATCATTTGAAAAAATTTGTCCACTGTCTTGTATAGATTTTGCAACATGACAGTGAGTAATTTTTCTTATGCATATTGTGTTATTCGCTAAATTAAATTGTTTAATGTATTTAATGGGCCTGTTTGGTTTAAAGGGAGGGGATGGAATGGGAGGGGATGGAGGATCACCTTGTTTGGTTTGGTTGGAGGAGGAGGAAGGGAAATGTTTTTTAATGATCCTTTGTTTGGTTTAAGGGGGGAGGGGAGGGGAGGTAATATCTAATTTACCATTTTATCCTTAGACATTAATTTATATATTTTTCCTTATATAAATGATTTAAATTAATTTACACCTCAATATAAATTATATAATTTATAAAAAAAGATGAAGATATAAAATGAAAATAGTTTTCAATTCCCCCCAACTTAATTTCTCTTTATATGAATATTTCAGCAATTATCATGTCAAATTAAATGGAAAATTCCTTCTATTGAAAAAAAAAATGTAGAGGACTTGAAAAAAAAATGGTAGAAAAACTTAAAAAAACTGTTTCTACGTGGCAATGTTTAATTAGATGCAAAATGGCAACGAAAAAAATGAGCATGTGTTTCTACCATGCACTAGAGAAGCATGCACTAAACAAGAATAAACACTCTAAAACAACATAATAGCCCAAGAGAAAAAAAATATTTTTTCTGCAGTAGATAAATCACCTATCACCAGGAAAATCTGAGTATATATATTTCCACTAGTGAAGAAGAAGTTATATTTTTATTGAAGACTCATAGGATATAATTGGAAATATGAAAAGATTATGGAGACAAAATAGTTCTAAATTTTGGGCTCCCTCCAAAACCCCCCAAATTAGAGGGAATCAATTTGAGGGAGTGGGAGGGATTTGGAGCCCCTTTTTTGGGGCCCCTCCCCTCCTATTTTTCATACCAAACAAGGGGAGGGGGTCATTTTTCATCCCCTCTCATCCCCTCCCCTCCAACCAAACAGGGCCTAAAGGTCGATACCATATGACTGTAATTAATTAACGTCAAAACAAGCACTGATGAGACTGATACATGCATGCAGAAAATCTATTAATAATAGTCTTTCAGCAACTGAACGTACAACATAGGCTCCGTTGACCAATTAAGCAAGTTACATGGACCACTTATTTATATTTTATTTATTTAGAGTAATTATTTATACTAATGCTTTTTATAGCAAGCTAGTGGCTCCATGTCATCTTCACTGCATTCAAAAGCTGGGTGGCACAACCCTGCATAACCAAAACAAATGTTGTTATTATCTTCCAACATACTACATAAATTTAAAACACAAACACACACACGATGTAAATAATGGGGTTTGGGGCATTTAATGTATCTATATCTCTCATACCCTTTTGTAATACTTCAACATTTCAAATATTTTTTAATCAATAGATTTTACATAAATGGAATAATATTTTGATATTTTATGGGCATGAAATGATGCAGCCTTTTTTTTTTATGATTTTGCAAATAAAAATATTCTAAAATTATGTAATTTTGATTTACATTTTTGAAAAAATTGTAAAAAAAAAAAGTGTCATTGCCCATAACATATCAAAATGTAGGAAAGTCTAATAATTTGAAAAAAAACATTTGGGAAGTTAGATTATTATAAAAAGAACTAGAGAGTACAAATTAATAGGAACCCCAAATTCCAAATAACACGTGTTGAAGTTGTAGAAACAGGATAGCAAACATGAAATTTAAGGAAACATATCTAGATACAGAGAAAGAAAGGCTTACTTGTCGCAATCAGTGTCTTTGCTTATAGCAGGAAGGGAAAAGGGGAGACCACACTTTGTAGGAATTAAGGGAATACGATTAGGATCATATGAGCCCACTGCGGATAGTGCTCTTTTAATGCACTTGCATGCTTCAATGCGGTCTGGTCTGGTGTTTGCCTTGTCATAAATGTCCTCAACGCCATTGCAACAAGCTTTGGTAGGATCAGGTTGAGTTTTGACTATGTATCCGCGACAAGGAGTGATCTCCAGAATAACTGACCCACATGTAATTGCCTCTGCTTGCCACAGTTCATCCGATGGCGGTGGATAATAACTGGCTTCAGAGGTTGAAATCAGCACAGCAACAAGAACAGCCGCCACAATGGCTGCCATGCGAAACATGGAAGAAGCTCCAGCCATTTTCATATTCAAAGTTGAAGAAAGTAAACCACTACGAATGTGTTTTTGTTTTGAAGGAATTGAGAGCTTGATGATTTTATGAATTGTGGAAGTAATATATATATAGAGAGGGAGGGAGGGAGAGGTTGGCGAGTTTGTCAACTAAAACGTGTTTTACGTCACATAACAAGAGAGCCTGAGACGATATGAGAAGTTCCCTTTGTAAATAAAATCATGTTCTTAGCTACTCATGATTTGGCAAAGAGCATGTGATTCAACCAGAAAGTATGCACTTATAAGTGTGATTTAGAAAGTAAGATTGAACGAATGCCAAAATTGCTCGAATGTGACAAAAGATTGATGACTCAAAAGGGAGAAAGAAAACGTGAAATGTTAAGCCATGAAAAAGTGAGTGAGGTTTTTGTTTTCAAGAGCATAAGGAATTACTTAATGGAGTACACCACGATCAAAGTTAGTTAGGCTTTTTTATTTGCATGCATTCTTTTATTGAAGGCTATTATGTTTCAAATGCTGTCGGACATTAAATATTGGTATTTAATTTATCATATTGTGAGAGGGTAATACTGAGGAATAGGTGATATAGGCTTCTTTAAATATATAATAATTAATAACACAACTTTATTTAGATACTTATAAAAAGATACACAAGAATATTAGGGTTCCTTCTATGTATCGGTATAACAGACAAGCCCTTGGGCTTTTCTAGCGGAACATGCAATTCTGTTGCAGGGGGTAATTCAAACTTTAGCGTAAAGATATATAAAGGTCTGTTTGGTTTAAAAGGAGGGTAAGAAGAGGAAGGATTCATTTTTTATCTCCTTCATAACCCTCCAATTTAGAGGGAATAAAAATAAAAGGATGAGAGGGATTTGAAACCCTTCTTTGGGATTCCTCCTCTCCAATTTTTCATATCAAATAAGGGGAGAGGAAGGGGTTTATTTTTCATCCCCTCCCCTCCAACCAAACAAGCCTTAAGGATTTTCGTATCTATCTTTTTTCCTTGGGCTAGGACCCGTCTAAAACAATAAGGCTTGCTTACATTCATGTAGATAGAAGAGACAAGCCCTTAGGTTGGGCTTTTCTGGCTGAACATGCAATTCTGATGCAAGTGGACTATTCAAACCATATGGGAAAAGAAGCGAATTGAGACGTGCCCAATCAGAGGGATTCACAGTCATCTTTTTTTCCCAGAAAAGATTGCTTATAGAAATTAAAGTTAAAAAATAATAACTAATTCAAAGACGCACGCACGCATATTGGACACATATATATATGATGAAATTACTTTCGACATGCCCACGTCCTAATTTAGTTACAACTCTTTTATAATTGGGTCTTCCCAAGAATGTGCGGGGCCATTCTTATGTTCCTAATAATGTTCTGTAAAATCAACACATGATGGGTGGGCATGGGCATGGGTAGGGTAGGGCGAGACCCCTGCCCGATACCCGGCCCTGCCCGTTAAAAGCCCTAACCATTTTGGGTTGGGTAAGGGTGGGCTAGGCAGGGTGGGTTTCCCTGCCCAAATGATAACGCCTTATCTTGTCTACTTATGAAAAAAATAATTCCTTATGAATTTCATAAACATTCCTGTAGTTACTAATACCATATATGTCTTAACTTTGCCCTAAGCAATATAAACTTCAAATACATTCAATGATTTCACATCTTGGAATATTTCAAAATAAGTCTACAACTTGAGTTTTGAAATTTAAAAAATACCATATGTCTTAACAAATATCCATACTTTAAAAATTAAACAACATTCATAATCCATTATAAATAAGAAAACAAAATGATTGTAATTAAAGCCGTGAAGTCAAAGTAGTTTGCATTAATTCAATGTCCCAAAAGTTGATCAAATGATGAAGCATCTGGAAAGAAAATAAAAAGCAACTATAATTTAATACAACACAAAGTAAAGAAGAAAGGAAGAAATCTATTTGTAAATAGTGTTTAGTGGTTAGGGCAAAAAAGAGAGGATCAGAAGAGTATTATACAATAGACAATATATATTTTACATAAAAATATATATATGAAATAATATTTAATTGATATGAAATTTTATATTTTAAATAAATGAAAATAATTTTCAGGGCAGGGCAGCACCCCTTGCCCGATGCCCGGTTATTAGTTCGCCCAAAACTGCCCAAAATTTTTTCGGGACACTTTTTTAGAGCTAGGCTGGGCAATTTTTTGCAGGACCAGGGTGGGCGCACCAGGCTACTGGGCACCATACTCACCCATGATAATGAGCTTTTCTGATGGGTTGATAATGTGGAAAAGCGCTAGCAGAAATTATTCAGACACCATAATTTAATTTTATTAAACTACAGCCAAAGTATACACCAAACATTCAGCATGCCCCAATGTTGCCATGCATTTTAGGTCGGGAAAAGATCAAAGAAAATAGCAGCAGATAACTAGAGTTGACAACGTGGGAAAAATAGGGAAGATTTATCTATAGAACTTTAAAAAAAAATGTCCGTTCCATTTGGGGACTGAAAAAAGGTGTCTGTTCAAAAACATGAGAAATACTACGTATTGATCTGTACAGATTTGTGTTTTGGCAAAATCCTACCAAGTATTTACTTTCGAGATTCAGACCTGGGTTCATTACCCCGTTTCATGTACAAAGACCCTACAGCTGGAACTTCAGCACGGGAAGGCACCGTTGCTGAAAGAGGCTGGAAATTTGTATTTCCGACGAACCAGTAGAGAGCCCATTTCAAATTGCAGAGAGTGTACTTGAGAGCTTTAGTCCAACTCTCCTGTTTATTGAAGCTTTGAGTAATGGAGTAGTTTTCCACTTTGTCATTTTCAATCCTACAAGTCACAAGCCCATGGTATTTGTCATTCTAACCCAAAAAAACTAATGATAGTTCTGGGTTGTATATAAGCTGCTACACATGCAACAACAATAACTTTTGATTTCATTCATTAATTAGGTTTCTATATGCAATTCATGAAAAGTTTTACAAAGTTAAAAATATAAAAAGATTAAAAAAAAAAGAGGAGAGAGAGTTTGAATCTAAAAGTTTCACAGTTGGGACTCTGCCCATTGAAGCTGTTTTTCGTAAAATGGTCGTTACCAAATTTGTCAATATCAATCCAACAAAATCAACAGCCCCTGGTATTTGTCATTCGTTAAAAAAGAAGAAGAAGAAAGGGAAAAAAGGAAAAAATGGTAGTTAAAGATTGTGCATATGTTAAAAAATAAACAAGAATACAAATAAACCACATTTATACACGCCCATTCATGCAACAAAAGTAACTTATGATTTGGTTCACTAATCACGTTTCAGTGAAATCCATGAAAAGTATACAGGGATTTTGAAAGTATAAAGAAGTTTTGCAAAAGGGGCAGGCATCCCAGAACCCATCAATTGATTTCTTGCAGCCTCTAATCTAAACCAAAAGAACTTTCTATTATGTCACAGCCAACATCTAAGTAGCACACCAAGCAAAACAGTCTATTCTATCGTCGACTTCATCAACGTACATAGCAGAAGGGCCCAAAATGCATCTAAAACATCAAGCTCAAAGTTGCTAATTCGCAATTCACCATGATATGTGACAAAAGTAAGTCTACAAAGTATGTCAGGTGATATATATGGTTTTTCTGTTGGGGCGGGGGTAGGGGGAATTGTGAATAATGAGAAGGAAAAAAGGGTTTGTTGTTTGTGAGGAGGGAAGGCTTCTATATGTTCCTTCTATTGCCAATGTAAATATTATATTTAAAGTAATGTAATTTAAAATTGTACACATTAAAAGAATGCATAATCATCATAACAGATACCCACTCCCCATCTTTCCTATGCTATCTTCTATCAAAACTAGAAAGCCAAAACTCAAACCAATCAATATCTTCCGTTTCCTGTTGCCCCCCCCCCCCCCCCCCCAAAAAAAAAGATAAAAATGTTCCATTTCCCTGTAGCCCCTCAATTCAGCATTCTCTGATCCAAAGTCCCCCAGTGTGGTAATTATATTATATATTTATTTAATAAATATTAAACAATAAAAGGAACAAAAATTCTATAAAAAGACCAAAAACCAAGGACAGCCGGACAAAAACCACCTATGAATCTGTCAGGACCAGTGGATGAGGAATAGATCTTTTTTTTTTGGGGGGGGGGGGTGGTTAGCACAGGTTTGGCTTTAGAACCAAGATGCATGATGTCTCTCTATCTCTTTATAACTTTAATATCCCAAGACAACATTTAAGATCCTATGCCAACATAAAATCCATTACCACTAATACAAGTGATAGAACTTACTTATATGGCAATTTGAAACGCTTCTCAGGCGGAATGTTATTCTCCTGATCCTTAGAATTGGCAAACTCGGCAAATTCTTTGAGGCATACCAAAAACAAAGTCATTGCTTTGTCATAGCGAGTGCTCCAAAACAAGTTGACTGGACCAAACCTGAAAAATCTTGACATCTATTTATAATGATCCAGTGGACAAGTGAAAGAACAAACAGAAGGCAGACATTTCATCAAAATTACACTGCAAATAAGCCTTTTTCTGTAAATTTTGTTCATAGCTTTTCAAATTGATGTAACATATACCAACCACAATCTCAGCACACGTTCATAATCTGAGCGAAGGCCAAAGCTTGACCCAAAATATCATAGAAATGACATTTCAAAAGCTCAAAGAGGTTTTCACAATGTTTAAATAAAAAACAAACAATAATAGCAGTATAAAGCATACTCACAGCTCAAAAGTGCTATTGTTGCTGTCCATGATGCGAGGGTAGCTACCCATAGGGATTATTTTTACTTTAGATCTAAGGATTGAATGATTAAGGATAGGTCACAAGTCATTTGCAAGAAATCATATGCACAATTCAGAGTGACAATAATATGAAAATGGGAATTAATAGCATAAAAGCAAGTAGAAGCTTGCAGGATCCAGTCTGCTATGCGATTTCATTTCAACAACAATACTTGTGCCATAGTTTACAGAATAAGAGAACAAATCTATGAAAAAACAAGAAGAATGACGCTATTCCTCATTGTAAAGTAAACTGGATCAGCAACCAGATTCCCCTTTACCAAAGAAAAATACCCAAGGGTTCTTCTAGAATACATGGAAGTTGAATTAGACATATATATATATATATATATATAAGCAAAATAAGATGACTTGGTAATACGTTTAAGTGAGAGTGCATAGCAATAGCAAACTTTGGCTTGATTGCCAAACAAGAATATAAGTAATTATTAAGACCCCAAGCATTAGCAAGCCCATCACTAAATCTGAACTTTTCTTGATAAAATATGGGAACCGTATTCTGGACTTGTGAATGGCTTTCATATGAAGGCGTAAAAAAAAAGTTAACCAAAATAAAATAGAAAGCAAAATGATTCTATTTTCTTAATGAAAAAGGATACTGAAACTTTGGCCTGAAATACTGGCACATTGTATGAAGGAGAAGGCAAGCTTGACCCCAAGCAGCATTTATCTCATCCCACTCAACCTGCACATTATGGAAAACAGTGGATATCATAATAAAAAAAGGACTTAAGATAAGCAAAGAAAAGAAACAAGCTAAGAAAATGCTCAAGAAGAAAAGTGCATAGTTACACCTTATTCCTATAATCATGTGAGCAAATGCCACATGCAGCTGCAACATTTTATAATTCTATGTTATAATTCTATGAACAGGCACAGCAAGACTCAACCTTACACACCATAGAATCTAAATAATCATATTATCATATCTTCTATTAGTTATCCGTACTGTCATAGGGGTCTTTGTCAAAAACCACTTTCTGACTATTGAGTCGTAGAAGCTGAAGTTTTCCCCAAAGGATTTCTTTGCTACATGATGGATTTACTTGATAACGGATGCAATAATGAGCTTCAATTTCCAGTATAAACAAACAATTAAATCATCAGAAATTATTATTCAAGTTTGACATCTTTGTTAGCAAATTATCTACAGATTGCCTTCCAGAAGTATACTCAGAAATGGCTTGTGTCGTTTATACGTATTTTAAGAAGACACCAAAAGCATGCTTTCTAGCACCTCTAACATGAGAAATATGGTGTATGAACGAAGCATAAATTTACTTGATAACAGATGCAATAATGAGCTTCAATTTCCAGTATAAACAAACAATTAAATCATCAGAAATTATTATTCAAGTTTGACATCTTTGGTGGCAAATTATCTACAGATTGCCTTCCAGAAGTATACTCAAAAATGGCTTGTGTCATTTATATGTATTTTAAGAAGACGCCAAAAGCATGCTTTCTAGCACCCCTAACATAAGAAATATGGTGTACGAACGAAGCATAAAATGTGCAGAGTGTAGACTTGCCAAATTATCTGTAAGGCTCAATCTGTTAGTAAACAATACAACCCGAAACAACACACTCATCACACTAAAACTCTCAGCTGTACACTCTGGGTAGAAAACTGAGCAGATCAAAGAACAAAAGAAAGATGAACTCATACAAATGACAGCATAAACAAATTGTCTATACCCCATTGTTATTCACCAATTATCCAAAATGCTTCAAGTTGCCTTGCAACAAACCCAGTGATAAATATTAAGATCAATATAGTGTGGAAGTAAAGAACATGTTAAACATCTTACAGGAACTTTAGGGAGTCTTCCAAGTCGGAAATTGTTGATTGTTCCAAACTCTCCATCGTGAGAGATGGGAAAGGCATCATTTAGCACATTCGTTCGCTTCAACAATTCTAAATGTGCTTGTGAAACATCAATCTTGGCCAAAATTGCATCTCTCTCCTCCTGTTAATCAAAGCATTTTAATGGCAGTTAAAAGGAGGGGAAAACAAGAAAGATTTTCTCCAACTTTCTCAAAATTGGTCAAAAATAATGTTTCGCTCACATAATATTAAGCATGACTCTTTAACGACAGTAATACGAAGTCAGTTTTATTTCCTTCAATCCATTAGTAACAGCATATTTTACTTTCAAAAATGGCAGTGGAACTTGAGGCACTCTTTGACAAAGCCAAAACAAGGAAATTAACCATGCAGTTCGAACCAGACCAACGATCCTTCAGAAACCACCTAGATCAACTTAAGAGTATGATAGCTAGCACGAACCAACAGAAACTTTCAAGAATAAATTTTCCTTAGAAGAGTATGCCGATAGAGATACTAAGCCAAAAAAAGAAAACAATAATCAACCACAAACCTGATGAGAAATTAATTGAAATTGAAAATTATTGAACTCGTGCCAATACCTGTTACAGATTAAAATATGTGAAATAAGTAATGACATAAGGGTCCACAGGCACTTGGTAGAAACAAATAACAGAACACCTATACCCATAGAACAATAGTTATAAAGAAAAATCCAAACATTTTTGGATACGACGTAGTTTGATTCAGAAAAATCATATTCAAAGGTAAAGACAGTAAATATACCGCTCCTCCAATTCTTTGAAGCGGCTTGATTTTAACTCTAGCTCCTTGAGTTCAGCATTTACTTCAGAGTTTTGTCTTTCTGTTTCTTCAATTGCTGCTTCAAGCCTTCTTTCTTCTTCCTCAATCTTTAATAGAACCCATGAATCAAATTAATCATTAAGCTTTACAAGAAAATTAGATGATAATCTCAACAACATCCTATTAATCAAATTGTGCAATCTAAGATAATCACACTTTAGATAGAATCCCACATGACAGATTAACTTGCAGGACAAAACACATTATAACTACTAAACCTTTCTCCCTTCAGTAAGTAAAGTGCAGTCTTGGTGGGAGTGATGTCTTTGGTTAGAAAGCAATGCATTAGTATTTAATGGGCAGCCTTCTTCCATCACAACTAGTTCATGACAGAATTATTTTCTTGGCCTCTTTAAATTTCAGCAGTTAAACTTTCTAAGAGGTATCCCTGTGGAAGTCTTATTGTTACCTGTAATTTTTATTTTATTTGTTTTGAGAGGACTACTTGTCCTCAATTTTCTTGTATCGTTCCTCTCTTCATTAAATTATTTTTTCTAAGAAAAAAATTAGATCCTCATATCAAACCTATGGTAAGCGAACAAGGAAAATAAATGCTTCAAAAACAACTATTCACATCATATATTTCATGGTAAACCAATATGGCATGCAACTCCATAGGCTATTCCATCCTGCATATGTATACTCTATACTGGCTTTAGATCTAAACAATAGTCATTAAAAGTTATGGTTTGAATATTCTCCTGAAATAAAAGACAAATAATGGAAATAGTAAATAGGTAAGCACCTTTAATTTCTCCTTTAGAAAATCAGCTTCACTAAGTACATCTCCATCCTCCCCTTCCAAGCGTTTAAGACAGGCTTCATATGCTTCAATGTCCCTGTTCACCTCTTCGGCCTCCTTATCAAGCTTATCTAATAATATCCTCATGCACTCAAGGCATAAAGGTTGTTCAACCTGAAAATGCATATAGATTAACGTAAATAATGAGTCAACTGGCAGCAAGTTATCTGGGCACAGAAACAAATTAGAGACTTCATTTATGTAAACCTGTGTCTGTTTTGTGGCAATCTCAAAAGCACGTTTCAGCACAGTAATAGTGGAATGAAACCCAGTGTTGTGAGGCTGCAAAGGACCATTTGGATCAGCCCCAGGAGATGTGTGGGTTCCACTCCCATCAGAAGTGGATTCAGACTTGTGCACAACCACAAATGACTCTTCCATTGCCTTTCCACGTTGGCCTGTATCTGGCTTGACAGTCACACCGCAAGATGGAGGATTTCCTTGAGCCAGAGGTCGTTGCTTTGGCAAGACAACATAAGAATTGTCCATTCTAGTTGTACTTAGCACACTGTTAGCCCCATCAATGGAAGATCCTTGCATTCCTGCATGTGCATCACCTCCTCATTATAATAAATCAAAACAATCCTCTCATACAACCCTAAATAATCATCAACTAGCTCAGCAGGTAAAATCCTTTGCACTTCACTAGGGTGGAAAGGGTTTAACATAAAAGATGGACTCCGCTTCTGTTGCATAATCAAGAAAAAATTTTAATGAATACCCGCCAAATTTGTTTAAATTGATCGACATACATTATTACAGTGCAGAAAAGAGAACCACACGTAGTGCCCTCTCCAGGAACAATTTTCAGGATAAGAAAAACAGCGCAACACAATTACTCAACTGCCTCAATTCAGGCAAGCATTGCAAATTATGGACAGAAATTCTTCCTCATCATAAACCAGTACTCCGCAGAGGCATAACTCAAACCTGGTCACGAGATATATCCTTAAAAAAAATCATATCCTAAATACAGTCTGGTATCATCAAACGGCATAAATAATAAAATTCAGAGATCCACCCGAATGAAACAGCAACGTCCCAAATGAAATCAAAACATAATAAGAAGTAAGGAAATACAACATAACCGATTCAAATAAAACCATATAAAATACGAAGGCAAAGAAAGAAAACCCTAGCTAACCAGAGCGAGAGGGGTCGTTGAAGAACTTTTCAGCATAAGAATCGACGCCGACGATGCAGAGGGGGTTGCGGCAGTTCTGACAAACCCATCGAGGGATGTTCGGATCCGCCGGAAAGGCCCGACTCTTATCAGCCATTACCTCCTTCGCCTTGATTATGATTTCTACGTTGAGAGGTGGGGCTATGGCCTTGACTTCATGGAGTTAACCAACTGATGCAGTTCACCAAAGTGTTGTCCCGGGAGCCTTAGCTGACAGAAAAATGGAATCTCACCAGATTTCGGCGGAAAAATAACTAAGCCAGAGCCGAACTAATGTTTTAGGGAAAATAACACTTTAGGACCAATACATTTGTTTAACGCTTTAACTTCAATTTAACATAAAAAAGTTTTAAAATTTCAAAAAAAGACCAAAAGTTCTTAATACTCTACTTAATTACCTTAATCTACAATATTTCACATTAAAATCCAAAATATCGGTTGTAAATTGCTCCCTCTGTTTCAAATATGAAGCATTTTTTCCTAGGTGGTTAAGATTTCAAATGGAGATATGTATTATCTTAAAATATAAGTGTTTTTCCAAACGTTTGTATATAGGTTAAGAATTAAGAAATATGATTTATGATCAGAATTTTTTATATTTTTAAATTTGTCCTTAATTTATTTATAATTATTGAAAAGTAAAGATCAATTATACCTATATATGCTACATTAAAATTAGAAATAAGGGTATCATAAAAAAGTATCACTAAATGATAAATTTAAATTTTATAAAATGAAGTAAAAATTAAAAAAAGACTTATAAATATAGTAACCATAGGTTTGTGGCTAAAATATGAGTTATATATTGAGGGTTTTGTGAATAAAATATGGGAGACTATTTTCTTCAGTGAGTTATATATTGGCCTATAGACTTATAGTTAATAGAACATCAGAAATATGAACTGAGGCTAACATCTGAGGATTTGGTCTTCCGAAGCTACAAATTAGCATTTCAATGCCCACCTATCCTACTCGGTGACAGTTTTTTTCCCAATGTGGCAGTTAAATATATTGAATCTCTCAAAAAAAAATTGCACATTTTACGGAACATAGAGTTCTTGTTTTACCATGTCAGGCAATTGCTTGGGAAATAAATTGGTACTAAACATTTAGCTTCGGCAAGCAACAATTCATCTAAACTTGAACAGATTAGCCAATGGTACTCATGATCTTCAGGTACATTTTATACTAGCATACAAAAGAATGCTATGTAATCATTACCAATTGGTAACTTTGCACTTGAGAAATGTTTCTATCCTGATCCCTAATGTTCTGCCTAAAGCTATATAATTGGAACTTAAAGAAAAGATTACAATACTTTTTCAATAGTGCTGTATAAAATATGTGATATAGGCATCCCTTCGAGACACGACAAAAATGAATCAAAGGAGCTGCTGAGAGATTCTAATGGCAACTACTTCTCCGTCACTCCCAGCCCTCATGGCATGGTATTTCACATGAAGACCTGATTGCATCAGAACAAATTAAAATTATAAAACATGATAAACAAAAGTACTTGGGAGAAGAAAGTCCAATGGAAATTGAATTTTAAGACTATCATATAGAGGGAAGGCAGCAGAAACGACGATAACCACTATGGACTGCGAAATTGCTTGAGCACTCTGGATAAGAAGAATGGGATTCTAAAGTTTCTTGGGATTCATTTCCAGGGTTGAAACAGCCGAAAAATATAAATATTCTTGCCTTCATTATCTTGTAAATTCGTGTTAACAGCAACCGCATGGGCAGAAATCTTGGCCTTCGGTTGCCAATCATTTTGTCTGCCTATCCATGACGGGTAATCAAATACCGCTGCCATATATAATAAGTAAATTAGAACAGATTGTGTTTATGCCTAAATGCCAGTCCCAAAAGTAATAGATCATGAGGCAAGTTGCTGAAATACCAATCACCAGAAAAGCTGAAGCCACTTGAGCTATTTTTCGTGGAAATAATTTTCTAATTGCAACTGTTTAGTGGATCAATTAAATAAGTACCCGCTTTGTCCAAGATATAAAATTAAAGTTCGGGATTAGTGGACTGGGGTCGAGTCTATTCATATAGAACAACTATGGCTCAATCATAAGAAAGGAAGGTAAATTCATTACGCACTGGTATTTCCTAGGGAGCTTATCCTAAAACTAAAAGTATCAGGGTTTACCGGAAGTTGAAGAATCCTTCAAGTGTGTGAAATCAAAAATTGCCCCAGCTGCTCCATCTGCTCGCTTTTTGATATCCTGAGATCCGATTAGCTGGTATTCCCAGCTCCCATTTTGGTAGCCTTCACAGAGGAAAAGCTCTATATGCCTCGCATCTAGAGTCTGCATTGTTCCTGCATTAGTAATAGAAAACGGTCAAATGAAGTCAGTATAATTTTAGCATCTTACCTCACTGTATGGGAAAGTCCTGTATGACATAACTCATTGTTCGCCACTCTCTTTTACATGTGGCAGTTAATAAGCAAACACATTATAAAGGTAAAATTCTTTTTGCCCTTAGTCAATTGGCAGAAGTTAGATTCATATTAATTACGATATCCGGGAAAGAATGCTGTCTAGAAGTAATTCAACCCTACCATCGCATGTGTTGAGATCACAAACCGGGCATCGTACAAGCTGCAGGTCTGAAAAATTACCCATATCAACAAGACAGTGACTTAATTCCTTTTTTAAAAGATAGTCTCAAAGCAGTTAACTTGGGAATTACCAGCAATCCAGATCCCACTTTTAACGTTGTCTAACATGCAGCAACCGTGAGACTGCAACATATTTTCCATTGTTTCTTCCTTTCTGATCTTCCTCGGAAAGGTCAGTCGCTCTGCTAGGAGAGCTAATGAAGAGTCAAAGGAAAAGGCACCAATGCGCATCCAATCTGAGAGTACGCAAGAAAACCCAATGTACATTAGTAATGCCCTCAAATGTTACGCGAACTTGCCAACATATTATTAGCAATGATTAGCACGGTTTACTTCAATATTGCGGGAAACAAAAACGAATCAGTGCTTAGATAAATATTAGGGTATGACACTTCAAAAGAATTTACAATGAATAATCAAATGAAGCGCAAAGTTCTGCGAAGAAAACCAAAGTATAACTTTTAGTGCTAGAACTGTTTGGTTCAAGGATAGGCATTTACAAGTAATAAGGTTGGAGATTAGCGTGTTACGTACGTCCAAGGTAATGTAGGTAAATTTTTAGTCTACAACTCACCTATATGTTTCTCCTGCTGGTGGAACATAAAAGAGTGGCTCCCATCTGCAAAGTCATTAAACAATTGTAATCAATTGGACGTGGCAATGCATTGCATCCTTTACCAATCTTAATTCGACGTGGAAAAAAATACAACGATCATCAAGCCTTACCAAAGGCTGAAGTGTATAGTTTGCTCCACCTGTACGCCACCCGTGAAGGAGGAGGTGGGACCTGAAGATCACGCAGGCTCACAAACTTCCATATAGTGTCGTCCATAATAACTCTGCGGAACCATCGATTTGTGGCTGCCAGCTTCACCAGAGATTTCCCGTCCAGAAACTTGGCAATCTCTGACCATATATCCTCTTCGTACCTTCTCATTTAGCATTGAGAAATAATTAGTGTTCAGATTAGAATAATATACGTGTGTTCATATATTCTAAGATAGATATGTAGGGAATCACAGATGCTGTTATTAACCTTTGACACAACAAATTCATAATGAGCATCAAATGCATCATTACCAATTTCAAGCCAAATTCGGTAAATAAATAATAGACAGCGTGGCTTTTCATTTTCTCTGGCAATCAAACAGAAATTGTTGACTACGGAACAAGCTGAAACTGAATTAAGTTATATTGCCGTTCAAATAGTAGGCCGGACAAAAACAGATCGCAGAGTTTCACAAGCGCGCGCAGTTTTCAATGAGTTCCACGACAATCCGTTCAGAATAAAATTAACTTTGAAAACAGAGCATATATTAGCTCCTGATGCAACTTCTTATTTACTTTCTGTCGAAAAGTTACCGTCCATAATAATTCAGCTTGCTCTGCAGATCGATGTGAATTTGTTTTCAGGTTAAAATCGACTCGAAACTTAGCGACTACGGCTATTTGAAGTTCCTGGATCAGCTGAAAATCTGTGATGCTATATTCACTTGTATTTTAAAAATTCAAAAAGGAGATTTATAACGATAAGATTCAAGCACGGAAGTTTTTCTACTTAGCTAAAGTCACACAGGAAGCACCGCTTCCATGCGTTAATTAATAAAACAACGGAACCATGAAGCTTAATTCAAAATTGATAAGCAGCAGAGTTAAACTTCATTTCGAACCAGAGAATCAGATTGATCTCAAAGTTTGATCCGTGATACAGAGAAATATAAACAAGCTTACGATCACGTTGAAGTTCAAAGCCAGACAGAACACAGTAATTCGTTAAAGCTAAATCAATTTTGTCTGGTTAGAGAGGAAGAGAAAGAAAACCAGTTGAAATTCGAATGTGGAGAGAGAAAGGGAGGACGAGGAGAGTTGCAGGAACAAATGGAGTTGCTCCTTCGCATGCGCTTTTCTGATCCGTTTCCGTCAGAAGCAGCGCCATTTTGGAGGCGCTTTCCCATGCCTGAGATGTTTGAGATCGGATTCTTCGCCGGCTCCGTCTGAACTCAGAAGCTAAAGCAGAAAAAGAATGAACCACTCCGGTGGCGAGTCTGAAGCGCAGAAGTGTTCTGTGAGTGTCGTTATATACGCGCGCCAAATGCCCTGATTCAAATAAAATAATTTTTCTCTGATAACCGGAAAAAAAAAATAACGGGACATGCTAAACGGGTATCAAGAGTATGATAAAGCTGAAGTTGTATGAATTATGAATTTTGTCAACAGTACAACTCAATACATGTGATCTACTTGCAAAATAAAAACTTTTTAGTTTTTAGTTTAATTTAAAAATACACAATGTTAGTATAAAGACACAATATCGCATACCGGTATTATATCGAATATTAGTTAATGCATATATTTCCAAAAAAAAGTCATTGAATATATGTTTTCACATTTCTTATAAAAAAGGTCATTAAATGTATTATAATATAATAATATTATTTTATTTCTATAGACATAAATAGTAAAATTACAAAGAATTACAGAAATCAGATATTATAATCTAACATGATATATTGCTTAAGAATCTCCAACACAACTGTGAAGACTCTTGGCGGGAGTTTTTTCTCATTATAATTTATAACCGTATAATATACAAATTACATTGAACTTGTATACAGACTAAAAACTAAAAAATTGTACAACAAAATAAATTAAAAAATTATTTAAAAAATCGGGTAGATGTTTATCGTTGGTCAGGTGCAATTTGCACGTCTCAGATGATAAAAAAAAAAAATGGAATCCTAATTCATAAATTTCCTACAATTTGGGGCATTGCAATGACAGGGAACTTTCAGTTCGTCAAGCTCATCCGGATCAAACAAGTAGTCATACCTGTTGCAACATTGAGATGAAAAGAGTTACTCCAAATCAAGTCAAATCCAAATTCCCATGTGCAAACAAGAAATCCACCTCCCCTTGCAGATATACGCAAGTTTATGTCACATTAAAACTGCTTCCACGGAAAAGCTCTACCTCTAAAGATCGAACCATTTTAATATGAAATGCATATAATGGAGAAGGTTCAACCTCATATAAAGTAGAGCTCTCTATAGAATTATCAAGGATATAAAACAGAACAAACCGTACGTTAGTTCTTCACCAGCAGAGATGTTGGTCTTGGCAATAAGAACAATTCGGCTCTCCTCATCATCCAAACTTATAATCCTCGCATAGCAGTTGGGCATGCACTGAAGCAAACCAGAGTAAACATTAGTATCTTCTTTTCTTTTTTTTAATTCTCCTTTATCGCATAATACTATATCAAATTCAGTAAGCAGCATAACGCAGGCTAGGTTCAGATTAGGAGACTCAATTGTTCTCATATCAAGACAACAGTCTCCTTTGAATTGTTGAGCAAAATGTTGGATATTGTGCTAAAAGTAAGAAGAAACATAAAACAAAATCTAAGAAAAGGAATATGCAAGGCATTGCAGAATCCAGTAAAACTTACAGAATGGTTTATCAAGCGTGTTATGTTGCCCTTATCTGTTGCATCAATTACCACTTCATCGCTGATCTTGAACAGCTGCATAAACAGACAAAAAGATCACAAATGGAACTATAGCTTGACTTTAAAATACATTTCACTGTATGATGGGGTAAAGATGCAACGTGGCAGCACAGAACAGAGTATCAAAAGTAAAATCTAAAACAAGGGGCTTACATAACAATCTTTGCCTTCTGACCGGTACTTTGCTTCCCTTAAATCAACTATGCTCCGCCTTACCTGCTCACCACAATACTCAGCAACCTGCAGACAGACATAACTAACATAAACATAATGTCCTCAACAGAATCTACAGGCATGTAATAATCTTACACATATTTGGTGACAATCTTAGCATAGTGACTAACCATCTCTCCTTCTTCTATATCTCGACGAGCAAAGAGGCCCCACCCATGTATACCAGATTTTCCAAAGCAAACTTGATGCTTTATAGTGTTCTGAAACCCAAAGCATTAAAATAAAAAACAAGAAAAATGATAATAAGAAAGGACTTAAAAATATAGATTAGATAATAAAATTTAGTCTGTTTTACCTGCAAATGATAAAGGCGTTCCTTGAGCGAAAGAAATACATCAGAATGTTCAACGTCCTATCATAAAACAAGGAAAGATATTGTCTTTATTATTCATACAATACAGCCACAAATCAACAAAACTAGATTAACTACTTCAAAAGAAATAGGTCTGAGATAGTGCCAAAGTGAAACCTGAGGCACGAAGATCACCTTATAACTGTTCAATTGAGTTATTGCACTTAAAGAATGATGTCGTGTTCCGCCCAGTAAGTGAATTACTGGCTTATCAACTTTCTGGCAAATTGGAAACATCAAAAACGTATTAAGTAAGACCAGTTGTAAAATAAAATTTGACGAAAATGAAGCAATAGCATTTCATGTTCCATGAGCAAATAAAAAACAGAAGTAACTCGACCTTATTGAGAGGCCTTCTGTAAACACGACATCTGGCAGCAGAGGGTGGCTCAAACTTGGTAATCTCAGAGGTTGAGGGCTCTTTAAGAAGTTCTACCTCCTTTGGTGAAACTAACCTCGATCCCCTGAAGCATCCCTTATGATTTTGAAGTTCAGTTCTGGGAGAGAAAACACCCAAGGGTGTGTGCACAACCAGTACTGAATCTGGTTTTGGGGCCCTGCGATGAAATTAAGATATAAGGCTACATTGATTTTAAAACTCATACAGAAACTATCACTAAATCCAACCAGGTGATTGGAGTCCAAACCTATGAACTGCACAATATATTAACTTTGTTGTTCTCTGACTCCCATTCTTCTCCTTGGAATGCAACTGTAAGTTCAAACAAATACTAACATATAAAGCCATATATGATAGCGTGGAACTATCCAAGCTAGTAATCCTGATTTGGTTTAATACTGTTTGTCGTGGAACTATTTGGTTAGGAATGGCAACAAATATGATGCCTCTTCACTCAAAATGAAAAGGAGAAAACTAAGAAAAAAAGGGAACGTGTATCTGATGAGTGACCTGTTTGCATAAACAATAATAATAAAGATATTTAAAAATATATATTAAAAATGACCAAACTTACTTCCATGCTATATCCAGCTCTTGATGCACACATCACATGAAAATAAGTAGCACATTTGCAACAACTTAAGCATGATCCATGGCTTTGTTTACAGATAATGCAAATCTGCAGTCAACAAACAAAGAGCATCTAAATATGGCACGACTAAGATTCCCCACAAAGAATATTAATTCTTTCGAACTGTGCATCGAAGAGGGAAGACTAAATAATTTAGTTCTAGGGTTGTTGCTAGAGAAAATATTGTAGCTCAAACCAAGTCAATGTCAAGACAAGCTTTCTGCCAAATGTACCTTTGAAAACGAATTTGGAGGGATTTTAAGGATTCCAATGGCAGGTTCCATTGCCTCGTGGTTTTGGAAAATAACTTCAGGCCGAAACCAAGCGCATGTTACATGAACCCACAGCATTTCAACATCAGTTGGCTTCAGAGCACCACCTACAAAGAAATTTTCCGTATCAAAAGCAAATTTGCACTGGGTGACAAAAACTGACAATGGCATAAACATGCCAAGGGGGGAAGACACAAGTAGTCAATGCACAAAATACAGAACTATATGTAATCATGACCGCATTTGAATGAAACTTACAAGAGGATTATACTAAACTACTTGAAAACCAACAAAGTGGTTTGATACATAGAATGGTCAGGTGAGGAGAGTTTGAAAATCCACCAAAGTCAAGCAAGTTTTTTTATTGTTATGAAGAATGTCAGTACTTGATATGCCAAAAAAATGTTTCAAAAAAAAAAAAAAAGAATTCCTTTTCTCAGTGGAGAATTAGAATGCTGGATTCACCACTAAGCTCTGAAAAAGAACTCAATATATTATGTGAGGGAAACAACAAAAGCAAGTCAGACCATTCATGAGTTAGATCACATGCCTTTTACCGGACAGAGGCAGCATTCTCTCTCCACATCAGGAGTTTCACATACTCTACAAACCCAAGAAGTAAAATCCTTAACGTTCTTCACCCCATAGCATTCTTGGTGCACAGCAATTTGGCACCTGCATAAAGACCAAGTGCACAAATAGGGATCAATTCTGCTTCCTTTGCAACCATGCATGGTCAAAACAAATTTTTAACATATCCAAATGCTGAAATCAATTTCAACAAAAATAGTAACACCTGTTACAGATAATAATCTTGTTGTCATCCCAATCTTCAACCCATCTACAAATGGCGCACCTTTCAGTAGTCCATTTTGCATAAACTGGTTCGTACTTCTCTGTGAAAAAAAAAATAATATAAATAATAAGTTTCCAACTCAATAAGATATATTCAAGAGAAGGTATTCCCATACGCTGTTGTTCACCTTAAAGACAATGAGACTTCATTGGGCGGAAGTTTAGATGGAATATATATTTACCTTGCAAAAGGGCAAGTACCTTTTGCTGATCCAACTTTAGGGAAACCCCAGCTTGAGAATTGTTCTCGGTAATCTGAAGCACCAACAATAATTCAAAAATGAGAAAGAAACATACAATAATAACAAAAAGAAGAAAGCAAAAATATAAGTAAATAAACTTGAGTGAGTATCCTTTTCATATTCAATATGGGAAGTGAATGGAAATAAAAGTAATGGAGACGTTATTATATAAACGCAAATGATAACTCTCCTCACTAATGCCATGACTGCTAACACAGACACAAACACACAGACCAACAAACAAGCCAGCAGAAAAATTGCCATTTCACTCGTATTGCAAAACTGATACAAACCCATTTTTCTAGGGGTAGCATTGTGCTTTTTACTTTCACGCTGAATTTCCATTTTTTGGCTCTGCAACCTGTATGCCGCTCCCATTCACCCAGTGTCTGCTTCCTTGACCCACATGAGCCACATTTGCACATAACTCTGCAAGAAAAGGGCAAAAACTGTTCAATGAAATTCTTCTGGGAGGAGATAACCTATAATTGCCTTAAGGTCTTCCATTGGTGCTCAGAATAAAAATTGTATAATTAAAAATATAGAATCTAGCAAGACTGCTACACAGATCCAGATAAAGGTATTTCTCTTTTCAATGAGACATTAGATAACATCTAATACGCCATTTCATTATAAAATTACAACAAAATAAATGAAAGACCCTGAGGCAATTCATATAAAAAGAAAAGGAACAGAGAGCACTTCAGATATATGAAAGACCGCACAAATAGATTAGAATAAATTTTATTTCCACTAAAGATTGCAAGCCAACAGATTTTTAACAGATTAAACTCAATAAAGCAATAGAAAGTGAAGGCTTACGAATGAAGACTTGGAATGTAAATTCCTTCCATGCCATTGCACACCACCGTTACCTCCTCAGGTATCATATGTTCTTGGTTATTTTCTATTGAACTGTCTCAAGAAAATGTTACAAGATTAAAAGACTGCCAGCCTCAGTGTCAAGATAAGATCAAAATGTTGAACACACCTAAACAAATCAAGAAATAATTACTGCATACTTGATTTTTGAATTGGATGAACGTGATTCTGCAAATTTACAGTTGACTTTTGTTTTGCAATCTGGGCAATAGTAATCCGTAAGTTCCAGATCCTGCAACCATAAACCAGTCCATGGTCTTCCACTGCTTTGCAAACCAAGGAAATCAAATGACAGAAGAGATATACGTAAAGCTATATTAACCACAATACCTTTAAAAGTTTGCTGGAGATTTTATCACATTCTGCATGCACCCAAACATTGCAACCGTCGCAACACACCTAATTCCCAGAGTTAGGACCCACAATATTTAAAATTTTGATTGTTTCATTGAAATAAAAAAATGAATAAGAAATCAAATAAGCACACAAGCTTACCCAATTCCCACCTTCTGAGTGGTGCCAAATCTTTTTGCAAATGCCACAGTATTGTTTGGATTTTTGTAACTGTAAAAACAGGATCAACAATTTAAAAAGTATCATTGTCTGCCACTTAATTAAGAAAAATCACATTCCAAATGACTAAGAATTTCCATGTGGAAACATTAAACAAAGTAATTAACACGTTGACCACTTTGTAAATTCTCCTTAATCGGATATTTCTTATACAAAGAGTTCATGAAAAGCAATTCTCCCAGGCATACAGAACAAATAAATAGCCATTGAACAAAACCTTCAGGCAATGTCTGCAATAAAGTTGAGCACTAGAATCCTTAGTCTTCTTCATGGCTTTGCATGTTAACATCAAACCACAGCCAGCACAAAGTCTAGCATCCTGCACATTTATTCACTGGGTAAGAATCTGCAACTAACATGACTCTGAGACACACATTTCTATAGTTGGCAAAAAAGACACATTCATATATATACAGTTAGTGTCAACTATTTTCCAAGTCTGCTTTCTGGACTAGAAATATAGGATAAAGAAACATATAAACCAATAAAATGAAAACACAACTCCCATGATAGAGTTCTGCAAGGGCAGCTTGATTTACCTACAGTAGGAGAAACAAAAGGCCTAGACCCTAGACCAGGGGCAACTGGTGGGTAAGTGGCATTTCAGGACAGCACACAACTAATAGTGAGAAAAGAAGTGAGGGGGTTACCTGTGAAGCACATTGTGGCAGTTGACTGCAGTTATGGCAGGCTTGTAATTATGTGTTTAGGATTCTATTAGTTCCGTTAGGGTTTGATTATGTATTTTCACTTTATAAATAGATGTAGGATCTGCGTGGGAGGTGGGTTATGATTATTATGCTTCATGAATTCGAGATTCTCCATTTGGGTTATTAGAGTGATAGTATTTTTAAATTCTGGCACCTAGTTATCTCTGTTAGCATTCAACTTCACCAGCATCTATAAGGCCATGATCCATTTGCTTCGGATTACTTTCATCTCCCATATTCATAAATTCACATAAAAATAAATTCTCTGAAAGAACTGTAATTTTTTGAAGCATATTAAGGTTTTCATCGTCTAGTGAAGATCAATCAGAGAAATCAAGCTCACCTGGTCCTGGCAGTTGTCCTCGTGATCATCATTTGAACCCGTAACCTCCAAATCTACACTGGGATGAGCTTCAAAATTACTTTTAGTAATTATATCTGCTCCCAAATATGAGTCCAGAATACCATCTTCTGCCAACAAAGCCTCCTCTAGTGCCATTCGAAAGTCACTTGGTTTGCTCCTGTACAGTCGGGTCTGCCCCTGGAATCTACATAAACATGATGTTTAATAAGCAGATCATTGCAAGACACTGTCAACTTATATGGGATCTTCGATTAGATACAAACCTGTCCATGAATTCCATGAAGGGGAATACCATTCCCTTTCTCACCCACGCATAGTCCTGCCGATCATTATTATTTTAGATGTCAGCTGAGAACGATTTTAAAACTCAAATTTTAAGACCAGAAGCGTAAAGAGAAGTTTACCCTTTGCTTTCCATTTTTTGAGTACCCAAAAAACATTACGCAAATTGCACCTGGAACACAACGGTTCAAGACCGATTTGGGAGCTTGCAAGATGGGATCAATCACTATAGCAGGCCAGGCCGGATACCTCTTCCCACATTTTGCCCAAACTATATCACCGCAAGCAAAATCCTCTAGTTTGTAAATGTCTGTCCTCTTTTGAGCTTTTCCATTAGTTTTTGGATCAGTGCCTTCAGGATTAAGTCCGGACGCATTATTCTGAACTTTAACTAACGATGGACAACCCTCTTTAACTGCTGTTCCCACAGTACTAAAGGATTTCGCATGCTCCGTGTCCGCAGGGTCGAAATCATTCGAATCTAAGGCACCCAAGACTCTTTCCTTCTCCATTTCGGTATTTGGACAACACATTGAATTTCTTAGACTACTGTTAACACTATCTCCCTGTTTTACAAATTCCATTCCACTGAACTTCGACTCATCCCCTAAAGAATCACTTTCTTTAAAGATGGAACATGTGTTCTCCACTTGGATTCTTTTATTCTTCCACATACCAAGAACCGAATCCCTGAACCTTGACGGAAGTATCTGGTGGCGACCTCGTGACGACCGCAATAACGGAGGCCGAACCTTTTTTGAGCCCGGTTTTAGTACTGTTTTAGCATTCGACTTCATGAAATCTGAGCTTAACAGTAAGTCACCACCGCAATGCGATTCTTTACTGCAAAGAAATCCAGAATTGCTGCTCAAATATTCATCCTCAGCGGCCATGCCAGTAGATAAAAAACCATTTGCCCTCCGTTTCTTGGGATTCGTCGCACACATACTGTCTTCAGGATCGAGCTCCTCTAATTGGCATCGCTTCAGATTCGGAATTTCAAATTTCATTGCCCGCTTAATTATCATCCCGGGACTATCCGATGCCAAGAAGTGTACTATGAAACTCTTTACGACAAAAGAACTAGTTTTCTCATCAATGCACCATAGCCATAAGTCCAACAAGTCAGGAACAAAACTCCAAAGCCGAGCATTAATCCATTCAGCACCAGTCCAATTCAGCGCCAAGATCCGCGCCCCCAACAGCAGCACAAATCCCCAGAAATTGAACGCAAAAACAGTCCAAATTGAACAATGAAGCAACAACCGGGCAACGATTTGCAAAACACAGAAAAACCTCCGGTATGTCAGCGTTGATTTCGATCTTTGAACCAATTCGAGAGAACAGGGAGCGAAATCCAGTATAACACTGAAAATTTACCCAAGAAATATCACTTGGAATTGACAAATGCGGAGCCTAACTGGGTGTTCAATTAAACATGAAATCGCTCTATCTCAAACATAAGCAAACCAGAAAACTAACAATAGAGTAATAGTGATTTGGCTTGTTTTGAGGAAAGCGCCAGTGAGGGAAATTTTTGGCGGGATACAAATTCTTCAGCTACTGTATCAGTGCCACGTGGATTTTTTTGGGTTCGCCTGTGGCGGGTTACCAATTCGTTTTTATTTTGCCATTTTGACTTTTGAGAGAGGATCAACGATCAAGGACTAGCGCGGGAAAGAATGGGAAAATGATATTTAAATCCAATAAATGATTTACAGATAGGGTTTTAATAATTTTTTTTAAAAATGACAATTATTTTTTTTAAAAGACTTTCCTGAAGCATAAGAAAGGAAAATATTATTATACTCACTCCTTTCCACAAAATAGGACATTTCTAGAATTATTTGTAAGATTGGTTCAAAATATAAATTATTTGTAAGATAACCAATACTCGTTTTTTCAATTTTGTCTTGTAATTATTTCTCATTGTTAATTTTGCCCACTCATTAAATTTTCAAACGTATTTTTCAATAAGAATAAAGGTGAAAAAAATTTTAATTTATGATATATTTAATAAATTAAATGTCACTTTTTATTTCTCATTAATTAGTTAAAGTGTCCTAGATTATGAAATAAAAAAAAATAAATAGAAACAACCTCTTACACTTGAGATCAAACTTTATGTTTATAATATACGCAACATGCATGTATACGTATAAACATCAATGTATGTGCTTATCAATATATATTAATTTGATCTTTAAGTAAGAGATAATTTAAGAGTTTTGTTCTGGCCAAAAAAAAAAATATATTTGAGAGTTTTGATCCTAAATGTTTGAGTTGCTTCCCTCGTTTATCAATTTTTTTAAATTTTTCATATTGATACATTCTCAACAATAATTAGATGTTTTAGGTTAAAAAAAATAATAATTAAATCCAATAATAATTAAATAATACACCTATGCATTCTATGAAATGAGTAATACTTGCTACTCATATTAATGCCACACACATCAATATAATTATGTTGTTTTTTTATTTTTAAAAGTCTAGGTCCCTTTCTTCCAATACCAGATTAATTATTTAAAAAAATTAAATAAGGATGTTTTATATAAAAAATGATAGATTAATACTTCCTTAATCTAATCAAATGAGATAAATAGATCTTTAATCAAGGACCCAAAGAGTAATGTGTTCCTACCTCAAAATATTCGTTTTAGAACTTAATAAAAAATAAAAAAATGAAATTCATACCAGGAAGTCAGGAAGGAACAGGAAAGCTATCCAAAGAAAAAATAAATCAATCTTGATATGCAATGGAAAGATCATTCTATTTCACGCCCATTAGAATATATTAGTCTAAAAACTACTCGTAGTATAGTTTCTGGCAGATTGATTCAGTTTTTTCTTCTTTTTTTTTTTTTTAGATGACAAATTGATTCAGTTTTGATCTAATGCCCCTAAAAATCATAAAATCATTAACAGAAGCATTCCTCCACAAACACATCAATCTCTTTCACTATTTCTTCAACACATCTCTCTAGAGAAAACAAGACTTGGATTTAAACAAGAAGCAATATAAGAAGCCATTTACATTCTTGCCCAAGCAGAAAAATCCCCAACAAAGAAACCAAAACAAAGTTCAATCTTTTTCTCAAGTTGAAAAACGAGGTGCACCAAACCAACTTGACAACCTTCTCACTTGAATTTGTTATATATACAAGCATCTTCTTTATATCTGTACCAAAAGAATAGTTTCTACAGCGTAAAAGTTCAGATTCAATCAGATGCCTCAAATGAATAAGCCCCATGAAAGCCATGATTCAATCTGACAATTTACTGTGTCTGGATGCCCCAGACTAGCAGCAATTCACATTCACCCTGTCCATCAAAATGGCGTAGTATATTATTATAAGCTTCTAAAAGTACATCTGACACGCATTTACTCTCTCCGGTCCTTAATATACGACGTACTTGAGGAAATTGATTTTTGCCCTAAATATAAGACATATTTATCATTGTTTTCCTAATTTACCCTTATCAATGATCCCTCAACAATAATCAAGAAAGAGAGGGAAAAAGAAAGTTAAGAAAGATGATTAAGGTGTTTTAGAAAAAACATGTCATGTTAAATAACTTAACTGCCTTAGAGCAACAGTAAAAGTTGCTACCATGTGAGCAAGAGGTCACTCATAAGTTCAAATCCTGGCAACAACCTCTCTGCTTGCAAGGTTAAGGCTATATACATCTGACATTCCGCAAACCTCGTCTAGTGGGAATTTTGTACATTGGGCTGCCTTTTTTTATTAACTAACTTAACTAACTTTCTTAATCTTATCGAATTAGATAAATATATCTTATAATCTTATACTACCTCCGGTCCTAAATATAGGACAAAGTTTGTAGTGCAAATTGCACTACAAACTTTGTCCTATATTTAGGACCGGAGGGAGTATTAAGTACCAAAGAGAGTAAAGATTTCTGTCAAGGAAAGAACATACCTTTGGCTAGATTACTTGGAATGGAAGTAACCCCGTTAGGGTCCAGTTGGATGCTGGGAGGTAGAGATCGCCTCTCTCTCCTTTTCAAGTAAGCAAGAACTTCAAAAACTATGACTGCAACAATTACTATACTAAGCAAGAATCCATAGCCTATTCTCCAATCACTCCCTGCCCCTGCAGCTTTCATCCCCAACACTATGTTCAGAGCTGCAAAGAACAGAGCCAATCTTCCGAACCAACCATGATACCAATTCCAATACATGCGAATCTTGGAGTCTTTGTTTGGTCTCAAGAAGAATGCTAAGATCTGTGCTTAGAATTAAAAAGCTTTTATGTCAATGCTTTTATTAACAATGTGAAAGGTATAACTAAAAAAATTCACATGGGTGAGTTGTAAACCTGAAGAATGCTTAGTACAAGGACAAAGATGCCTATGCCTCTGTGGGCTGGTATGTGAACTTGCATTTTGGAGTAAAGTTGTAGCCCGAGAAGGACCGTGGCAAGGCCGAATCCGAATCCAACAAACTGAATCACTGAGTGCAGATAGAACCAGAGAGGATCCTTATGTCTGAAGTATCTTGCAATAATTGCCCCAACAGGCAGGATTAGACCCCACCCTATTATACCCACTGTTCCATGGCTCTTCCTCATCTGAATCAAGTTGTTATTGGATCCAGAACCCTGAGAACCTGTGAAAATGAACAGTTGGCCTAATTTCTTCCTGAAAAAGTTAGAAGAAGCTGCAATTGTATTCTAAAATATGTGCTACATGTAAATCTCTTGATAGATATGCTTTGAGAAAAGCATTAAGATATGTTTTAGGTATGTGACCAATATACAATCCACATATGTAAAAGAAGATCTATGAATAATCTAAGTGAACTTATAACGAATAACTCCTCAGGAAAACTTGATCAATTAAACACTTATAATCATCTTTGCAGCAAAATGGAATGAAACAGGGTATCTGCTATTGTATGACAAGAGTGTGATGGGGAAATTATTCTGTACCTGAAGAGAAATCAAACACAATAGATGTTTTATCAACATGCTTTGAGAGGTGATGGTTCTGTGGGGTTTTAGCACCAAAAGCCAGCAAAATGGGTTGGCTCCCAAGCTGCGCTGAGGTCTGCAACTGAAATGCTAAGTGAATTTGAGCACCATCAGTTGCCACAGCTGCAGGAACACTATTGAGAGGCACTTCTCCTTTATCTGCTATTACTTCTGATGATTTTCTTCCTCTCAGATAAAACTGTTTCACTTTTGCATGTCCATGTTGGCTAATCCATCCCACCATTGCACTTGAACCAACCATCATCCCATCTTTTGAAAACCCAATTCCTACCCAACCAATTGTGTAGGGTGCAGATAGTATGATAGTTGTGGTCTTAGGATCACTTTGGGTGAACTGCACTTGAAAGCTTACAAATCAGCTACAGAATGATCAGCTTAAATTATCCAAGTTTGTGGATTGATTCAGAGAGTGTGTCATATCTAACTTTTGTTTATCTTATATCAGAAGAATGCGATTGTGAATGAGCCCCATATCTAACTTTTGATCCTTACATCTATATTCACTTCTGTAAAAGTAGAAAATCCAGACTGCAAGAAGAAAACCATGAGATCCATAACAAATCATTTAGTTTTTAGCTTAAATTTTCCTAACAAGGGTCGCCCCAATTAAGAATCTTGAGCTAACGCAGCCAAAACATCTAGGGTTTGAATCTTGTCAGTGATTTCCTGTTTTCTGTTTGATAGTATCTATCTATTACTGTGACCCCTAATTTGAAGTTGAAATAACCTACTGTTTCAAAAAGAAAAGAAAGAGTTGGAACAACCTATGATCTTTCTAGCACTCCTCTGTTTGAAGGCATCCACTAATCACTATGTGGAATGTGTCTTACTTTGAAGTGAGAACAACCTACTTGTCCCTCAAACTTGAGATTTTAGTCATGATCCTAGAATTAATACAATTTAACAGATTAAAAAGGAACATGTTTCCAATAAATTTAGCTCCTTCGGGTACAGAGATCCTGGAAATGGGTGAGACCCAAAATCAGCATTAGAATTTATATTGTTCTCTGAATTTACCCTCAATTCATGTGGCTTCCGTACACCAATTTTAAACAAATCATAAAAAGCACTTGTGTTGTAACTTGTAAGTTCTAATGCAGTCAAAAGAGAAGGGACAGCTATGAAATGTTGAATTTTAACAAATCATGAAAATTACAGCCGTAATTTCAGAATAGTAGGACAACAGGTAAAAAAAAGACTCTGTTTTCAACAATATCAACTTCTTATGAAACATTGAATCGAAAAAAAATGGCAGAACTCACCCTCAATTCATATGTATTCCATACAGGTCTGCATATCATATGAGATATGTTCTGATATGGTGGAGGAAGAAAGCTTTGATAATTTATGTTCTTGCAATTACTTTCAGCTGCAGAACCAACTCCGCCATTATCACCTGCTGATGCTGCGATTTTGAAGTTCAATACAAGATTCAGAAAACAGAGACTGAAAAAAGATACCCAAATCTGAGTCCAAGATCTGAAATTTGCCATTCATACAGTGTCCCAGTTCAGATCTAGCTAAGGCTGGGAAAATTACAATTGCTTGCTTTCTGAGAAACTCATGAACAAGAAGAAGGAAATGTGAATAGAAAGCAATAACAGTGAGGTAGCTCCAAGGTATTAGTCTCTTGGGTATGAAGATTCGAATTTGGTGGTTGTTGGCTAAGGTAGTGGTTGGTGCAGGGGCATTATCATCACCATCTTCGTCTTGGAAACTTGATGGCTCAACGTCCAACAACATTGCCTTTCTCCGGGACTTCTCACTGATGTTATTACTAACTAGAAACACTCATTCATATTTACAATAAATGACTCGAAAGTTCAAGACTTTCACATGTTTATAAATTGGGGATTGCTTCAAATAATCAAAAAAAAGGACCCAGGGGAAACAGTGTTACTGGATCTGCTTGCTCTGTCCAGAAATTGAGCAACTTGGACCACTAAAATTATACCCCTTTCGATATTTAATATTTAATACAAGGCTCGATTAATTTGTTTAAAATGATCAAGGAAGTTAAGTAAATTAATTTTAAATATTTATACTCACTGATGATGTTGTTATTACTAGCGACACCCATTCATATCTATGAGTTTCATATGTTTATAGCCTGAGGATTGCTACAATAATTAAAAAAAAAGGGTTGAGGGGTATTATTGTCCGGAAGTTTTTATTAGGGGTAAGTTCGTTCTAAGAGTTTTTTGGGGGGCAATTTTGACATAGAAGTGTAAAAAATGAAGCAATTTTACCCTGACTATTATTTCAATTAATTTTAACCATTAGTTGACCAAATATATTGAATTAGCAATCCACATATTATTCATGTTATTTTTGTTAAGGTGTAAATTTACTCTAAAATTTTAAATTTAACTTAAAAAAATGAAGTAAATAATACATGGACTTTCGGTATAAATGTATACCTTGACAAAAATATCGTGGATGATATGTAGACGGTCAACTTAACATATTTAATCAACTAACGGTCAAAATTAATTGGGATAATGATCAAAACAAAAATACTTCCTTTTTAATACTTACAGGCTAAAATTGCACCTAAGTGAAAATTCCCTGCCAAAATTAACCCTTAAACAGTTAAACCTGAAAAAACAAAAGAAAGGACCCGGAGAAAACAGAGTTGCTGGATCTGCTTGCTCTGTTCAGAAACTGAGCAACTTGAACGGCTAGAATTTTATATATATATATATATATATATGAGTGTGTGTTGGATCCTTTACTGAAATGCGAGGCAAATAGTAATGATTAACAATGGAGATATGTTATGTGTCTTTTGGTGGGTTTAAGCTCATTGACAAAGTGAATTACAGTTGTGTGTCGGCAAGCTGCTAGCAGAGAGGACAAAAATAGTACAAGATGCTCGTTTGGGAGGTAGGTGATGAAGACAAATCACAGAACACAGTGGCCCCCCTTGATTTCTCAGATGAACTGGAGAAACGGTTGCTTAGGTAAACAGGACATTTTCTTCAGCAATTTATTTATTTTTTATTCAACAAAACTTCATGTGAGCTCGGTCATGGGACTCATAAGAGTAGGGTATATCACCGGTCTTAAAGACCTCTTATGAGGTATTTACAAATCACCTATTAATAAAATCCTCATATCAAGATTTGAATATGTAATCTTATAGTTATAAGCTAATACTTTTACTAATTAGGCGCATTTTTGTTGGTCATTCAGCAATTTCTTTAGAAAGAGATTGTTCTTTTTACTCTGAAAGGATAAGCGCAAGTTAGCTCTTGTGAGTTATGAACTTATGATAGCTGGAGGTGTTAAAGGAGCAAATTTAAAATGGGTTTGGCTGGCGTCTGCTGCCCATCTTTTTTCCCAAAACTACACAGTTTTGATGTAGTTTTGGGATAAAATGTTGGGGCTGACCTTCTTTTTTAAAATGGCATCTAGTATTTTGAAGGGACGTATTTACCATCTTAAAATATTTTTTAAGTAACATGTAATATCTTAAAATAATTTTTAGTGCTTTTAATGTCTTAAAATATTTTTCTAGTTATACCCAGTCTATTAGCAGACTGATTGTAATTTTATTTTTAATGTATTTTTTCAATTCCAAAAATTACTTTAAAATCCACTCTAATATTTTAAAGTAATTTTTGAAACTGAAAAAGTACATTAAAGATAAGATTACAATCAGTCTGCTAATAAACTGGGTATAACTAAAAAAATATTTTAAGAGATTAAAAACACTAAAAAATTATTTTAGGATGCTACATGTTACTTAAAAAATATTTTAAAATATTAGATACCATTTTTAAAAAAATAAAAAAGATCAACCCCAACATTTTATCCCAAAACTACACCAAAACGGTATAATTTTGAGGAAAAGGATGGAAGCGGACGCTAGCACAATCCGTTTAAAATGGCGACTCATATTTAAAAATATATATATATATATATTGAAGGGGAAAGAAACTCTTTAATCATTTAATGAATGTCTGTCTGTGCGATCCAATAATGGTAGGCTGGTAGCTTTAAATCAACTGGGGCCCATAAAAAAATGAGGGATGTAAACAATCTTTTCCTTATGTATAAAAATTTAACCTTGTTGACCAAAAAAAAAAAAAAAAAAAAAAAAAATTTAACCTGTTTTTTTTTTTCCTATCCCTATTAACTACACATCTTTATATTAATTATCCTCTATTTATTATTGATTCTCTTTCATTTACTCATTTATTACACACTCTTTTTCATATTTTATACTCACACTCTCTCATATTTACTACTCATTCTCTCTCGTATATGCTATTTTCATAAATAAAAGTATATTTGAAAGAAATATGACATTTTTTATACATTTGTTTTTTTTAACTAATTTTAACTACCATTTCGTTTTACACAATAAATATAAATGTTTCTTATAAAAAAAAGACCGAAAAGAGTATATAAATAACACAGGTGACAGTTAAAGGCAATGCTATGGAGCATCAGGTGCTGAAGTGTTCCCATTATATTTGATATAGAAGGTCATAAACATGAGTGATTTAACAGATATAAGAGCATTTCTGTTAAAAAAAAAAAAAAAAAAGATATACGAGTATATATTATATTATTTCGAGGTAAACAATAATCTTTGCTGTGGTATTATCACGTGAATTTCGTTAGTTTCATTAATAATTTGACGGTATCATAAAAATTAAAAAGATTAGTCTGTGTTACATCTCCATTAAATATTCTATCCATCAGGTGTATGTGGACTGAAGGCTTCAACCAATCATTGAATAATTCTTATATCTAATATGCCAGCTTTAATATGATTTTAACACAATCAACGACTAGCATTAATTAATATTCCTTTTTTTTTTTTTTTGCCATCAATTAATATTCCATGTTGAATTGGATTCAATGATTGACACAACAAATAACTTTCATACTCACTATAATTTGGATTAAGTTTATGGTTCAACAATGAGTTGAAAAGTGACCGTTCAAACCCAAACTGCAAGAGAAATGAATTTATAAAGAGAAATCGATCATCTTTATAGTTTCTCTCCACACATCATCTCTTATGTTGGCTGTGATCAAACGATGATTGAGAAATGAATTTATAAATAAGCAATATAATTGGTTTAATAGTATGCATTTATACTATAAGGGGAATGCCCTCAAAACTCTTACTCATTTGGTCACTATTGGTAATTTTATATCATTAAAATGAAATGGATGGAGAAGATTGTTGTGTATTGGAAGAGGTAAGAACAGAAAGTCTTTTTAATCAGGGTTATCTGATCCGGACCAGATCAGCCAAACCAGACCGGAAACCAGCGACCCGGGCACCAAATCAGTCCCGTTTGGTGACCCGATCCAGGTCAATTTTTGTTTTAAAATCTTTTTTTCCTTTAGAATTTCATACTATAAGTATAAAATATTTCATTTCTCACCGGTTTGGTCCCGGTTTAGCTCTAATTTGACTCCAGTTTGACCCACTGACCCTCGACCCAGTACCCTGACCGGTCCGGATTTAATTACCTTGTTTTTAACTTTTAAGAGGGTTCAAATCCCAAAGAAGCACCCAGAGCTAAGCAAGGGAAATGATATACTCCCTCTAGTCCATAATATAGGACACTTTAACTAATCCACAGGAAACAAAATATGATAGTTAACTCATTAAATATGTCATAAATTAATTTTCACCCTAATTTTACCTTTACTGGAAAATGTGATCGAATTTTAACAAGTGAACAAAATTGAATATGAATATTAATTGCAGGGATAAAACTGAAAAATGATTATTAATTATCTTGTAAGTGACTTATATTTTTGATCAAACTATTCTCTTAGAAGTGCCTTACATTGTAATACGGAGCAAACATATTTGGAAGGAAGCCTCTATGATCCAATAATACATTCAGTGCCTCAAAGAAAAGTGTCAATCTTTTAAACTATCACGAGAGGAGTGTCTCCATTAATTTCATTATCCATTTATTCTCCGTTCAATATCTCAACCATTATGTTAGACCGGCTTTTAATGGCTGAAATTTAATGATAGATTTTTATTATATTTAAAATTATCATAATATTTTTGCATCTATTATTACATTTCAACCATTAAAAATAGATTTAATGGTTGAGATAGGTCAATGGAAAATATTTATCGCAAGAACAGGTTTGCCTTTTAATTCAGGTGTGCATCTTGTCATGCAGTCACCACTCTAATGTTCTTTCTGCAACAGCATGGGCTCTCTAAACTAAATATAGTTCCCTACCAAAACCTTTGTCTGTTCATCCAATAAAACGTTACTGTCCAAAACAAACAAAAACTTGAAATGAACACATACATTCATATATACATACACTGAAGTTTAATTTACAAACTTGTTATTTATGATATATAGGTAGTCACAGTTACATGACTTCAGCTATCACGGGAAGGAAATGAAATATATACAAACGCTAACTTCATTAGCTGTAACAAGGAAGGCAACTTTATGGAAGACCAAGTGATGCGGACAAGTGTTTCAATTGGTCACATATTCCTCAGCAGCAGCATGTGAATTGAAGCACTCATAATACAAAACTGATCTTTATTTCTCAGCAGTTATTTAGGGATCAATTTGCTTAACCATCCTCATTGGGTTGTCTTGCCGCTTCCGCCAGGGCTATCGTCAACGGCGACGCTTGTGATGTCACTTCCACTATCAGTTTCGCTTTCATCCCAAACTCAAAGCTTCCAGGTTCCTGCACTTGTCTTTCATGTCTGTTACACTGTCAAGAACAAAATGAAGGACAAGTTAGCTGCTTGATCATGAAAATAGAATCTTGAGCTTCAAATGTAGAATATAGTCTGAACATACTTTTGTGGTCCAAATTTCACTATTAGAAAAAAAGATGAAAATCCAAAAACCCAAAGAAACTGTGAAATGAATGAATAATTATAAAGAGACTTCAAGCTTTCAAGTACTTGAGGATCAAATATCTGGAGGGCTTTCTAACAATCAGAAGCACAAGACAGCTTAATATTTTCTCGGTTTGCTATCGTGGGGTTACAAAGAAAGCGTGGTTTAACATGCATGCTTGCTTACAAAGTTCATAGTAATAATGAAGTATTAATTACTAAATCAAACCAACTAAAAATGGACCAAAACCCCTGAATTCGTGCTAAAACATTATTCTGTTGTCAGTAAATCATTGACTACGTTGATCCACTGTAACTTCATCTTCATGCACACCAACAATCAGTCTCGTCCTAGGTCTACATAGCTTGTATGATATCATTAACAACCAGATTGTTGGCTATATCATTAACTCCAATCATATCCATCACTAATCCTCCTTCAGATCCCTTCTTCTTTTTTTTTTAATTTCATGACTTGCAAGGGATTTATAGTCTTTATCGCAGAAAACAAGCAGTAATAAAATGTAAGAAATATATAGCGTAGGCTTGACTCAGAGTGCTCTTTCAGATCTTCGTTTCTGTTTGCATTTTTGGTGCCCTGTTGAACGCCGTTTCTAATTTCTATGGAAGCAAAAGAGTTTAACCAAAAAGGCAAAAAGTGGAGGTGCGGGGAATCGAACCCCGTGCCTCTCGCATGCGAAGCGAGCGCTCTACCATATGAGCTACACCCCCATGTTGATCTTTTTGTTTTAAAATTTATGAAGTATCATCTAGTTTTAGTGTTTATAGTAAAGGATTTGGGTTGTAACTTGTAAAGCGGTTCTTGTAAATTGTAGTAGGATCTCTAGAAGAAAATTATTTGAGGGAGTTGGTCAGAGATTTTTCATATCTAACTGCAAGAGGGTTATATATTAATGGACATTAGTCACAAGGCTTCGTGATAATTTAATCATTTCAAAGGGGGAAGGCAGGGTCAGCATGAGCATATTCGTTTCTGAAATCAAATCTTAAATGGCATATTTGTCAAAATGAGACAAGCTAATTGCTTCTTCCTCTGCCCCACCTTCTTATCCTCTTACACAGCACGTCGCATCTCTGGATGCTCCTCTACTTTTCTCACCTCAACACAAACCTTTCTCTCTATGTATCTCTTCCTTTGAAATGCTGACTAATCCCAGAAACAGAATCCTTCCTTTCCCATGGACTCTGTTTCTATAGCACCTAAACTCAGATCATTCCCCTGTACTCCCTTCAAGAAACCAAGTACATCGATTGTAGCTTCTGCTTCTTCTTCTTCCTCTTCTTCTTCTTCTTCTTCTTCTGCTTCTAATACAACTCCTTCAATCATTAATAATCTCTATTTCTCGGTGTTATTCCCCTTTTTGAACACTATCAAACAATCGGCCATTTCACATACACAGAGATGGGTTTCGAGTGCAAAAAAAACTTGTAGCGAAACAGAGGAAGTTGCAGGCGAGTATAAAGCTTGTTACTTGCAGAACGGAGGGTTAGGGATTGCTTTGCTGAGCGTTACTACGAACGTCAACGTTCGGATTAGTCCAATTTTGGTTACATTAGCCGCGAACCCAACTTTCGTTTCGGGGTTGGCCGCTTGGATTATTGCTCAGTCAGTGAAAGTGATATTGAACTTCTTTGTGGAGAGGAAATGGGATTTGAGACTGCTTTTTGCGTCGGGAGGGATGCCATCATCGCACTCCGCCTTGTGTACGGCGTTGACGACTTCGGTGGCTCTTTGCCATGGCGTCGCCGATTCTCTGTTTCCGGTGTGCCTGGGATTTAGTCTCATCGTCATGTATGATGCAATCGGAGTTAGACGACATGCTGGGATGCAAGCAGAGGTAAAACTGGGCTATGACCTGATTTAGCTTTGTTAACTACATAGAGTCGTATCTTATTTGCAGATGCTGTTTCTCTTCCGCTCTCTTGCATTTTTTTTTTAAACTTTACTTTGAGGTTTATGGATTGTAAAAAGTTATTTTTGTTATGGTTTATGTTGGGTTGGTTACAAAAGATTATCCTGATTGTTGATAGTGGAGTAAAATGTAGTTGTTGTTAAGGAAACGATCCATAAATTATTTGGCTGGGATTATTAACATGATCCCCCCATGTGATTAATATAAGATAGATTTATATAATTTGATTAGATTAAAGAAGTTTGTTAATATTACATGGTCTTTTTAAAAGACCCACATCTTCCTTAATTCTCTTGTCTCTGTTGCGGAAGCGGGATATATAGAGCGTAACCAATTATACTAAAAAATCACAAACTAGAAACAAAGTCTCTAGACGTAATTTAATAATATAATAAATCACAACTACTATATCTAATAACAGCTAATAAATAATAAATAGGACTCCAATAAGGGAAATACCAGAATCTAATTTCACTCTAAATAATTTACAAGTGAAATTCTATATACTAAAGCCAACAAAATTCTAATAGAGGAATGTTTCACAACTGGAGAAAATACCTCATTGTAATCAATTCCCTCCTTCTGAGCATAGCCTTTAGCTACCAATCTTGCTTTGTAGCGTACATCACCTTGGTTAGGAAATCCTTCTTTCTTTGCATATACCCATTTGCAACCAATTGCCTTCTTACCCTTCGGGAGTTTGGCCAATTTCCACGTACCGTTCTGATGAAGGGACTGCATTTCTTCATTCATGGCATTCCTCCACTTATCCTTCTCTGAGCTCTGATACCAATTGTTGCGGAAGCGGGATATATAGAGCGTAACCAATTATACTAAAAAATCACAAACTAGAAACAAAGTCTCTAGACGTAATTTAATAATATAATAAATCACAACTACTATATCTAATAACAGCTAATAAATAATAAATAGGACTCCAATAAGGGAAATACCAGAATCTAATTTCACTCTAAATAATTTACAAGTGAAATTCTATAAGAGAAGAGAAAATACAAAATGCCTTATAGAAGGAAATAGGCAAGTTGAAGAGGTGAGATTAAAGGGAAGGAGGAGAGCTCCTTTTATAGCATAAGGAGCGCCTCCTCCCTCACAATTTCAGCGATGTGGGACATATTTCCCACATCCAACAGTCTCCTCCCTTAAAAGAATATCAATGGAGGTAAATTTTGGAAAATATTGACAAATATAAAAAATATGTCGTCAATTAAGACAAGATCAACTCCTCATATATATTTTATATCAAAGATAAAGGGAGTAGTATATCAGCTGAAGTGGATATTGGTGGTCTCTGAGAAATCCCACTTGAGACTGGGCTTTTATTATTTGTAGATAATTTCTAGTTTTACTGCTGATAGAAAGAAACCTGTTATTGCCCTTCAAATATATATGATTTCAGGCAGTCTTGGTGGCTGTTAATTTAAAGTTTTCGAGGATGATGATCCCCATTTCTTTTCAACTTAATTTGAAAAAGTCCCTGTTTTATAGAGATTCTCAGATACACCTCATTTTTCAAAGATTGCAAAAGAAGTAAACATAAAGACAGACAGGAAAGGAAATGAAAAGCAGATTCATATTTGACATGAGGGCCTTATAAGGCCTTCGGTTCCCACACAACCAACAAACTTGTGCTCGTTACATATACCTTTTGGTAATTTGGTTTCTTTGGATTAAATTAGCAACTAAGAACTTACACAATATCAGTAATTTGTTGTGCATATATGGGAACAGGTGCTGAATATGATAGTTGCAGACCTGTTCCAAGGGCATCCAATGAGTGAAAGGAAACTGAAGGAATTTCTGGGTCATACTCCTTCTCAAGTTCTTGCTGGTGCTCTGCTTGGCACTCTGGTTGCCTTCTTCTGCTGTGGAGCCTGCGTTGTCGTCACCTAGCCCCTCTTCTTCAATCTTCAACCAGTTTTGATTATTTTTGTATTTACAAGTAACAACAACACCATTTTGCCTCTATATTATGTATGGATTCCTAATGCAGCAAATATTCACACGTTGTTTGCATATGGATGTAACCTTCATGTGGGATTCTCATAATAAAAATGCTGAAATCACCATTGGAAGTAAAACGATGAAAAAGCCAGAAATACTAGTCTGAGTGAAACTACTCTGTCGCATCTTGTTTCATCAAGTTTGTATTACCTCTCACACTTATTTCTTTCCCTTGCATGAAAACCAAACCCGGTTCTTTCGGTTAGACCAATGAATTTGGTGAAGAGTTTTAGATGGGTTAATCAGATAGCATTCTTTTCTTCCTAAGCCTTAGGCGACATTGTTTTGAATTAG